>JARKHS020035105.1:0-121174 GCA_030143305.2 Amblyomma americanum | reverse complement strand
CTCCAGGACAAAGGCCTCCGCCATATCTCTCCAATTAACCTTGTCCTGTGCCAGCTGCGGCCACCCTATGCCTGCAAACTTCTTATTCTCATCCGCCCACCAAGCTTTCCGCCACTCCTTCTACGCTTTCTAACATTGGAATTCAGTATATTGCTCTTAAGGCCCTGCCCAAGCCCATATCTTCCTCTTGATTTCGACTAGGATTTCATTAAGCCGTGTTTGATCCCTTGCCCACTTTGACCTTTGTCTTTTACCATTACATCTATCATTTTCTTCGATCTTGTCATCATAGCTAGATGTAGATGCAGCGCTGCCCCTTCAAGAATTACCGTGTTTTGAAAAATAACTACTTTTTTGTACTTTTCCACACCTGACCTTATACGCAGACATATTACGCTCCTCTCGCTAGGTGTCATGTCCAGCATTCTCGGGCAAAAATTTTGAAAATTAGAAAAATGTAGGACACTGCTACGGAAATAATGAAACTAATGGTTCATTCTCCTCACATGTAGCAAGATCTTTCTTTCAAAGTGTTTGCATCGAGCGCATCAAACAGTTAAGACTACCATTGAAAACCAAAGGGGAATGCTTTTGAAGACTGCAAAAACGTTCACAGAAAAAAAAACACAAGACTGCCGTCAGTTGATCTGCGGGTATGTTGATTGTTGTAGTGAAATCTGACATTATAGGAAAAAACTGCATTCACAAATGGTTTCCCGCCCTAAAATGCCTTTGTCCCGAATTGCTGGGCATGAGGCCATGCACGCCGGTAGCACCCAGTACTTACCGAAGAAACAACGGTACCCACAAGCCACAGTGCCATCAGGGTGGGTGTGAAGGAACTGAGCAGAACCAGCGATGTCGCGGCCGCCAACACCCCGACCGTCGCCACCAGCAGGGCCATGCTTAGCAATAAGACTGGCAGCAAAAGAAGAAAAAGGGTTCCGAGCACCACTGCTAGCACCGAAAACGCTTGCAGTACAAACATCGTCAGTCGTGCCTTCGTAAGCACTGGCTCCAAGAGAAACATGACGTCCATTGTGGGCGGCCAACGATGGCCCACTAGACACTGTGGGTCCAGGCGGAGAGAAATAGATGTGTCCAGGCGGGGAGCGCCCTGCAGCTGAGGTGGAAACGGCTGCGGTTGAAGGCACGGGATGGACGCCTACTACGGAAATAGCCCTGGTCGCAGTGAAGCCATGGCGTTAGAGGAATAAGTGCAGGCAGGCTTGAAGCTACGTGGCTGTTCAGACCGGCTGCAAGGCCTAAGCCAGCTCCAAGGCCGAAGCATTCTGCACCGCAGCAGCCAAGACGGATTTGGATTTGGGCGAATTCCAGTAGTTACTGATATTGATGTTGATGCGGCCATCCTGCTTTCTATTCGGGGAACCCACAGTGCAAGGCTAGTTCTTGAAGAGAAAAAATTTTAGTGGAAACGAAAGGACATATAATTTAAAAGAAAATACACTCAGAGCTCTCCATCCAATGAGGCGGATTGATCTGCTATAGTCCGAAAACAATAGAATCTCTAGCTAGAAGGTCTTCTACCTGTCCTCGAGACGTTGCTTCGTCGTCTACACCACCTTCATAGTTGTGTCTAGCAACATGATTGTCATACCAGGTGTCTCGGTTGGCGCCATTCCGGACTGTGTGAACCATGAGTCGGTGGCTACGTGTCGGGGGCAGGTTGGGGGCATTATATGATGGCTTTCTGCGCTATTTCCTGCGTCACATCGCATCTAGGGCATTTGTTTCTTTGGATAAACACCATAGAATGTCAGGTACGGTTTAAATGAGCGGTAACTTTCAGAAATAAACCCCAGTTGTTGGTCTGGCCTTGGTCCAGCGTTTTTCTACGCCTTTTGTCCACGTTTTTCTGTGTTTTTGTTGTGGCTACTGTTCACGTTTGCGTCAACTAATCAAGTTTTGTACTCTTCAAGACACCTCTGATTTCTGCCATCGATAAAGGAAGAGCCATTGTACAACACGTAGCAGTCCTGCGATCCCTGCAGTACAGGTCAAATGAAAGGAGTCGGTTTCAAGGTTTGCCCATCCAACTATATTGATATATTTGCACACTGGCACAGGGCTCTGATATTCTCGCTATGCTGCGTACTAACAAAATACGTGCCACAGTTTCCCTTTCTCTCATTTCTTCTCAATCACAACGGCTCCGCTAAAGCCTGACGCTTTATATAAAGGGACACTGACAACAAATTCAAGTCATCTTGTATGGGAAGATTAGAACGTTCTAGTTACAGGTGCTACCATAACAGAAAACGCAGCTTTTATAGAAAATAAAAGGCCAAGAAATGAAATACATGCGTCATCAGCGATCGCCGTTGTCGCAAGAAAACTTCGTTTTTGTGGTTGTAGCAAAACTTGTCGAAACAAAATTGCATATTTCGTACTCTGCCATCCACTTCCAGTTGGTAATCACGGATCTCTTCTCGGTTTTCACGTCACAAGTTTAAGTCAAGTTGCGCAAAAAAACTGCTCAATTATCATATCCGATTTTGTCAGCAACAAATGTGTCGTTAGCTGTCGAACAAAGACTCAACATAGCAATAAAGAGTAACTCAGCCGATTCTTATGAAGAACTGGCTCAAAACCAAAATACTCTGTTGGATTTGGAGACGAAAGCGACGGCCCGAGGCGCCAGGCACTTCTTCAGAATGAAGTCTACGCCTGTTCTTTCGACGCTAACCGGTTGCATAGCTCAATAGGACATGTTATCGGTCTAGTTGGTGTAATTCTTCAGACATGTTAAAGTTGGAAGGGAAAAAAAAGCACACAAGACCGGGTAGAGGAAGAGAGCAGCTGCTTATGACACTCCCTGTTTCAAAAAGAAAAACTGGATGGAGTTCTCAGTGCGTTTTCAATACTTAATTGAGATTTCAAACGACGCGAATCAATCTGAGTACGTTAGGTCTATTTTTCATGGGAACACGACCCAGAGCAAGTCCATGCTAGCAGCACACTAAGGATGAGGCACAAGAACAAGAAGTATGACGGTTAGCGCCTCGTCCTGTCGTACTTCTTGCTCTTGTGTCTCGTCCTTATATATAGTGCGCTGCTAGCATGGATTGTAACCAACCAGCCCAACAACAAGTACTGCTCAGAGCAGGTACGACCGTTATATTCTTTGCTTAGACAACTTCATCTTGACTATAGCATCTATAAAGCAATGCGGTAGCTGATATTTATTGTCTCCTAACCTGTTCGGTTGTCCCTTTTTCTTTCATCCGTTGCTGTAGTGAAATTATACGGCTCCTTTGTTCCTGGGCGCATTATGAAATCCGAAATTCCTCGTAAATGAAGACAAAAATACGGCCATTCCCGAGTGTGTCAGTGGGACATCCCGAACTGTTCTTTACCTCCAATCAAATCTCAACGCATTAATTGGCAGCTACACCTTCAGGCCAGTATAAATGTTCAAAATGTGCAGCTTAATTTCCGCCTAATTTCTCTAAGGCGACTCTCGCGCTACAGGCTGCGAGAACAGTTTATACTAGTGGACCAGTTGCGCTTGCGAACTGTCAACGACACCTAACACCCAACAGCTATTCAACCAACAGTCTTAAAAAGTCAGCATGTCCTACGCATACCTTTTGCTCATTCAGGGATGTTTCGGACGGGCTAACTTGTCGATTTCAGTTTCTCCATGGCGTCTGACGAAGGCGAAGGAGAAGCCTTGGGTTACCTAATCTTCCCTATTAAGGAGGAACTATGCATGATATGGCTAAGCGAGTTCGCATTACAACGAGTAGCTGCAAGAATCTACATGCGGTTCCAGGAGTGAAACACGAAGAATGCTGTTTATCTTTAATTAAATGTATTTCCCCGCGTCACACGTAATACGTTTATAAAACAACACCAAAATAAAGAAAAATGTCGCGGCTGAGAGGCTAGCTAACCATGACATCTGCACGTTAGCAAACACTATAGGAACACTGCAAACGAGTCCTGGTGTTACAGCAAGACAGCTAGAGTGCCATGAATTGATTCACTGAGTAATCTTTATGTTATATAGATTTTAATTCGCGAAATGGTATATTACTCTGCTGGCCGTCCCCGATACCCAATTTTCACGAGTCACAAAGGTGAGGGAACGGAAAGGGATCTAAGGAATGAAGGCTAGTGTAGTCCATGTAAAAGAGCTGTTTTATTTATGTGCTTATGATACATTGAAAGCCCTATAAGAGCTTTAAACCGGAGGGGCATACGAAGGCAAGCTAACTCACGACAAGGAACTGCAAAGAATAGAGGCAAATAAATTTTACGTACAAAATATCGATTTAAGGAACACATTCACAGGGGCAAATAAACAAACTGACGATGTGGAAAGGTCAAGGAGAATGAAAACACAAGTATATACGCAAATTTGAAAAGCAAACAGTTGCGCAAATAAACAGTACCGCTTTATACCGTGGCGCATAAGCAAAAGAAGATTTTTAAAGGCGGTGAAAAGCGAAATAAACGCAAAACCAAACAATTTCGATTCGTAAAAATTTTATGTCGTCGTAAAAACACGCTGCTAAATTTGTAACAAATTAAATTTTCCCCTTTTAGGCCCTTCGATCTGGTTAGGCGACTCAAACCTCATCCAAAACCATAGTGTTTCGATGTTAAAACCCTCTTTCATCCCACCTTAAGAGTTCAGTGCTTTTGTCGTGTATTACTTCTTGGTAGGCGCGTCATTATCAGTGCAGCTGCGTTTGTTGTCCGGGAGTGCCTTATCGGTCAACACCTCATCTCAACCCACGCTACGAGATTCCCAAACTTTTTTTGCACAGAAAACAAACAAACAAACTTGCCACATGCAGCAAAAATGATCGCCATAATCAATCCTTCTTTTCTGTCATTCACATCGTGGAAAATTCTTAACTGTAATTGAGGCATACGTACTGTGTCATATGTACAGGCGAAATATGGTTCCCGAGGCTTTTGGGGCAGGATCCGGCATCGAACCAAATCATTTCGACGAACTAAGATTGAACATATTGGCGTCCGCAATACTGCAATCGAGGAACGTTGATCAGCGACGTGGAAGCTCAAGTGAACTGCGGGTTAGTTTAAAATGTATATAATGTAGAGGCTCTTCTACTTATGAGGTTAACAGGTAGGCAGAAGCAACACGAAGAACGGTTACTTAACCAGCGCTTTCATCACGTGTGGAATAATGTGGACATTACAGCCGTGTGATGCTTTGCGGAGCTGTGATTTGACATCACTCACTCTTGTGTTCACCCTAGAAGTGGACAGCCCGGTGCATCCTTTCTGCAGATTGCATGTGCTGAAGGCCAATAGACTGCTGGACTAGGAGGTCCACCCATCCTGGCTCTATAATAGTTTATTAGAGACCAGTGAAGAGTTTTAGCCATCGAGATCACAACTATTGCTTCTGAGCCACAAAATGAGAAAAGTGAATATTGAGGCACTGAAGTAGAGGTGCAGATAGTACACGAAACCCATTGTTACTATTTTGCCTGCATCCACATTCCCCTGCGTAGTGCATCACATCGGTTGTTCATTCATTGGAGCTGCCACAAGACGCGAAAAAAAGAGCGCATTTTCTTCCGGTAAACGTTCTGTTCTATCCAATGAACGATACTGGTGAACTACCAGTATGCTGGTAACTAGTTAACAACCAGTACCAATGAACGATACTGGTTAACAACCAATCCTGTCGCCGCGGGCACACTGCACGTACAGTCTGCGATTTTACGCAACTAAAAAGCTCGCACTTGTGTTGACTCTATCATTTCAGATTGAGGTATACCAGCTTCTGTACACTAAAATGAACACATTCTTCAAAAACGTTCACGTTGAGAATATGACGTGCATGCTTAGATTCACAAGTACACCGCTCAAGGCCTTGCGCAAGCGAGATGCGCATCCCGCTTCCCTGCAGCTTTCTTGAGTACATTTATGAAGATGCAGACGACCGGCACCAAGAGGAATATTTCGCCACCAAGGCGCTTCCAACGCGTAAGCTGCGGAACGCGTTCGGCATTGGAGACTGATTCAAGTATTATACCCGCTACAGGTGTCTTCTGCAATTTCCTGATGGCTTCTGCAACAGTCGAGGCTAGTCTTCATCTGCTGAACTCTGATCATCGGTCCTGCGCACGTTGTCCGGTGGGGCAAAATGGTTTATAAAAGGGCCAAACGGTAAGAAACAACGATACATGAACTAGGAACGAGCGCTATTTAGGTTTTTACACAGGGCAGTATCGTCGGTGCTGTTGTAGAATATTCGCTGCCTGTTGTGTAACACACCTTTGATGCTGAAATTGTAGGCGTTATTGAACAAATGCGTGACGTCCACAAAGTTCAGTCCGACATCTCAATGTGATGAGTATTGAAGCTAAGCGCCTGAAAGACGAGCTTTTTTACCCGTCCACATCCGTGAGCAAGTAGTACATGAACAAGGAAGGAATTAGCGTTACGACGACCACTATCCTCATTAGCACAACGCAGAGTGCAGCCGCCGCCACCACTACGGCCAGTGAAGGGGCGACAATGGTCCAGACCACCGCCGCGTCCACAGTAGCGTCCACGGCATCAAACGGCACGGGGAGGGCCAGAAGCAACATGGTAAGCAGCACCCTCGCAAACTCTGAGACCACGGACACAACCTCAACAAATCTTACCAGTGGCATCACAATGTACACCAGGGCCGTCAATAGCACCAGGTAATCCATTGTCCAACTCAAAGGCCACCACAGCAGTCGTTTACAAAGGAAGGCAAAGCGATGGCTATGCCAGGCGCAGTTGTAGCGTGGAACCCGAGACTTGCTGTGAGGCAGCGATTACCCCGGAAGCCGAGGCTGAGTCGGCCCAGCTATGCTGGCGCGGCTTCCGTACAAGGTGAAGACGTCCGAGGGTACGTAGACGGCGACTGCGGAGCTCTAGCGACGGTAGAGGTGGCGAGACATTGGTTGGCTCTCGCAGTGTTCAGCGTCATCACCGTCTTCTAATTGACAGCCAATTCCAGCGCTCAGGGCAGCATAGTAGCCGACGGAGGGAGCGATGAAACCGGTATCCGGTGCCAGGGTAGAATCGGGCAAGATCAGTGGCGACCTGTATGGGGAGAGAAAAGGCACGTAGGCAGTGCCTTATTAGCAAGTAACCGACCAATAGATCATGACACACTATAACGGAAGTGTCGGGAACAGCGTTGTGTGAATATGTCAATCAGACCTGTGTTCAAGACATCCGGAAGCAAGAAGCCAGCTCATCGAAGTGACAGAAATTAATCGGAGGCAGTGGCGGGGGTTGATATATGATCGTATACCAGATCTTTCAGGGAAGACTTTAGGTAATCCTCCAAAAAAGGTTTGTCAAGGTAACAATATAGCCCTTTTCAGCATAATACTACCAGTGTTGGCGCACATCAGAAAACCAGTGAATAATGTGAAGTGGTAAGCCGGTTAACTAATTTTAGTAACTAACTTTTTAACTATTATAGTTAGGCCTTAGTTGCAATTAGAGACTTCTAACCAGTAGTTAGCAATAGCCATATAAGCCATATCTGATATCTGATCAGACGGAGTTTGTCGGGAACACGGAGCGAAGTGCAAACTGTGTACGCTGGAATAATGCAAAGTGTGCAGTCCCCACTCCGCCCACAATATGGAAGGAGACGCTGCAGATACGGGCTTTGAATGTGCACTGAAAACGACACCGGGACCAATCGTCATGGTTAAATTATTTGACCATTCTTTTGGGAAAGTCTTCATTCAAAGCCTGCATTTTCCGATTATGAACACAGCCGCAAGCGGAAAACTGCACACTGGTCTGCTCGAGGTCAGAGGGAGGATCGAGAAAGCAAAGGGAGAGAATTGTGGCACGTGCCGCTGGCACACAAAGACATTAGGAATGTGTGAGGTGCATGCCCACAGCATCAAGAAATGAGCATAGCAATTACGAGACATAAATCTTGCAACTGCGTTTCGATGGAGGCGAAACGCAAAAACCGCCCGTGTGGTGTGCGATGTCAGTGCACGTAAAAGATCCGCAGGTGGTCGAAATTACTCCGGAGACGACCCCTACGGCACCTCTTTCTTCCTTTCTTCTTTCAGTCTTAAAAGCAAGTCAGCGCTCTAACGATCCAAAATCAAGAGTTAAGCGAGACCCTACTAATGCAATAACGCCGTTAACTAAGCCGACTCCTCAAAACCAAACACAGCAGGTAGTACCTAGCTCCCAGGCTGCCTTAGGCGACGTCTACCAACAAATTATCCAAGAACTCCGATCCTTCAAGCAGGAGATTCGAGTCCTTCCAATTTACGTAAACGCCCAATTCCAAGAAATTCGAGAGCAGATTGCAAACAACAGACGATACACGGAGACGGCAATTTCTGCACTTCGGAAAGAACAAGCGGATAAAAGACATAAGTCAAAATTCGCTCTTACAATGCAAGTGGACGAGCCCTCCGTTACGGATTCAACATGCCAGTCAAACCTAGAGTAAAGATCTGGCAGTGGAACTGCCGGGGCTACAGGAGAAAGCAGGCGACTCTTAATCTCCTATCTCAGGAATCTGACCCACCGGCAGCTGACCTAATTCAAGAACCCCACCTAATACCTATTAAACTCCAAGTCTATGTGACTTATCAGCACGACCAATTAACTGCCACGTTAGTGCGCAAATTATACACTGCCATACTGCACGACCCCTTCGAGCCGGATATTGCGCACTGCTATATTATTCTTCCTCCCCAAAGAAGCGCGACAAGCACGCATGTATTGAATGTCTACAGCCCTCCTAAAGTCAGGCACGCAAGATTGGGTTCCCTCATAAAGAATTTCTGAGCTTAGCAGGTCATGCCCCCTGCGTGATTGGGGGCGACTTCAACGCACCGAATAGTTCATGGGGCTACCCGGCGGCGACACCAAAAGGCAGAAAACTGGAAGTACTGACGCAAGAAGAGTTATCGATCTTCACCGATCTCACTTACCCTACGAGGCTGGGAAACTGTGTCAGTAGTTATACGTGTCCGGATCTGACGTTCACCAAGAACATACAGCGCGCCATTTGGAAGAATACCGAACAGCACCTGGGAAGCGATCACTTCATCCTCTCTCTCGAGATAAGCACAAACGCGTGCAAGCGCAAAATAGGTATCGCAAGAATTACGAACTGGGGTAGGTGGAGAAAGGCCCAGGGACATCTAGTGGAAACCTATTACCGACCTAGAGGAATGGGTTAAGGATGAGGTGCGAACTTTGAAAGCGTTTACAAAAGATGTCTGCACGACAGAAGATTGCCCAGCGGTCGATACGCAGTTTCTACATTTATGGAAAGCAAGACGCTCATTGACGAAGCCATCGCGAAGACAACGGCTTAACCGCAAGCTCAAGAAGAAAATAGAGGAGATAAACAAAAGGGCAGAATCCTACGCCGTACTCTTGGCCAGACAGAACTGGAATACGCTCTGCGATGGTATTCAGGGGAAGCTAGGTGTGTCAAAGACTTGGAAGCTCCTGCGTGTCCTAATCGACCCCAACAGCAGCAAATCGGCCACTAAAGACAAGCTCACGAAGATTGTACACCCCCCCCCCCCCCCCACCGGGTACGGACATAGAGTTGACGGAAAAGCTCAAGACCAGGCATCTGTGTACGGCCCAAGTCGTAGAACAACCAGACTATCCTGGGCTGCCGAATCCCCAAGCTGGACGTCCCACTAACGAAAGAAGAAATCAAAGCATAAATCGCGGCCATGAGAAAAAATGCAGCTCCAGGTCCAGATCAAAGAACAGCGAAGCTCTTATTTAACCTCAGCGATGACACCATCACCTCGCTGGTGGAATGCTTCAACGAGCAGCATTGGGGTACAGGAACGTTACCAATATCCTGGAAGACGGCCGAGGTTCGGTTCATTACGAAGCCGAACAAACCCCTTAAACTGGATAATCTAAGACCGTTATCGCTGACCTCGTGTTTGGGGAAGCTCATAGTGAGGGTCATCAACACGACACTGAGTAGATCCTTAGAACAGATTAATTCACAGGTCAGGGTTGTCATTGCTGATTAAGCATCCACCCAGCCAAGCTTCAGTCATCCGGTTTCCTGGTCACCTGGAACTACCAGAAGGAAACGAAGCCGATCACAGGCATGCCCGAGCTCTTCTATACCGGGCGTCTCCCCGTGATAACCATGAAGGGTGCTGCGACCTAACTGCTTTAGCAGGGTATGCTGGCAATCTCACGCCATACAGAACTGCCAGGAGGGAGAACCCAACACCACATAAATCCCTCAATAATTTAGAAGAGAACACCCTCAGGAAACTACAAACCAATACATACCCAACGCCAGCTAAGTTACACCAGTGGTACCCTACACTATACTCCCCGCAGTGCCCACACTGTGGAGATGTAGCTAACCTCTACCACATGGTGTGGGCCTGCCAATTTAACCCATAGTTGACCCCATTCCAAACCCCTCAGAGGAGGAGTAGGGGGATATTCTTCATGCTCAGCGATGATCCTGACCGTCAGCACTGGCTGGTGGGGAGGGCCAGCGCAGCAGCCATAACCAGTGGACTGCCGGACTAGGCGGCCCACCCACGTGTTCACGAATATTCGGTAAATAAATATGTTTTAAATCAATAAATAAATCCCTCCTTTAGCCCTTCCATTACGGCGCAGTTCGGTTGTCCGCGGAGATATGTGAGACAGGTACTGCGTCATTTCATTTCCTCGGAAACCAATTTTCAAACCAATTTTTCGTTTCCGTACCCGTGTTTTAGCAGCAAAAAGAAAAAAAAAACTCCTGATGGTTCTGAGCATTGACCAGTGTTGTCCCCACTACAGCTTTCGCTTGTGAAGTTTTTTTTTTTTTAGCACGAAGCGTTACTACACCCACGTCGGAAAAAATAAAAATTGTCCGGCGTCGGTATCGGCTTTGGCGACCGTTTGAAGTCCCGCAGCCGGAGCGGCCGGAGCATGCAGATGCAATGTGGCGCCTTGAGGGAGAGAGGAAGAAAGGAAACCCCCCTTCCCTTGCAAATCCCCCGAGAAGCAATCTAGATGGGCCACTTAGGTGGCGTCATCTTGTGGCGCCATCACAACCTGACCACACGATTATGAGCGAACCGGTCATCGTGGCAGGTGGTTAACGATTCGCCACGAGAGGTTGCTCGGAAAGAGAAATCTGGGTTCGCAAAAGCCCCTCCGGTGGCAGCACTTGCCATAGCAGGGCAGTTGCTTCACCATGACGAAAACAGCGCACTCGTTGAAATAACACAAAAAAAGAGAAGGAAGACACAACCAGCGCATCGTTTAACCGCTGCCCCACCGCGTCAGGAGTGGTATGAGGACTCCCAGTGGTTCATGAATATGAAGTCGAGAAGTACAAATTCCGCATATATGGGCACTATCCATTAACGCTATCGCGTCATAGTCTTAAGGCGAAGCTTATGTGCCCCTTCCAATTTTTTATTTTTACACTGCACCGTTTTCGGTGCTCAAAATCTCAAGAAGATGCCGTTTCAGAGCTTAAGAACCTGAACCTGAACAATTATGACGCCTAAAGAACCGTGACTAAGTTTTAAGTGGGCTACGTAGTACATGACGGAAAACAGAAATGCGCTTAAACGGCGGCACCACTGCTGTAACTTGAGCGCCATCTTTTACCGTATACTGGAGGTTGTCTCTTATAAACAATATTGATAGTTTCCTGGTTTGTACAGCTTGACACCCTGAAGGTTATGGGTTTCTCAGTGGGCACAGGCCAGTAACCACCGCGGGTTCGGGCTTCGCGCGAGCCAAGGGCCCCGATCAGCCGTCACCACACGCACCCTGGGGAACCGCTGCGGGGCACTCAACCTCTGCAGAGAGAAGAGCGACTCGCCGCAAAGACAGAGACCTCCAAGTTCACGAAGGAGACGTTTATTCACGCCGTCCTCCAGCGGTACACCGACTCAACAGTCACCCCGTCCCGTGGCGCGCGAGGAGCAAGGCTCCGCTGCGCGCTCAGAGCGACAAGAGCAATGCACGCCACTAGCACGCCGCTGCAGGAGATTGTCCCCACGGCAGTGCTGTGATCTCTCTCGCGTCGACCGTTGGGCCGTTGGCGAGAGAGAGTGGGCAGTCAACGCAAGGTGCGCCTGTCGGAGGTCGCTGGACCCCTGGACAGGCTCGAGCCGCTGCAGGTCGAGGACCCGTGCTGGCGAGCTCGAGTATGCACTGGTCCGAACGGCAAAGGCCGGCCCTGACAGACAGTAGCGTACGCACCTTACGCTGTCTCGGAGTAGTCTCCCTCCGGTCTCCGCTTGGACGCCCGCGCACCGGGAAAGAGAACAACGCGGGATGCCGGCGACAGCAGCGCAAAAGCAACGGCGGGAAGCCCGGATTCCCACAAGGCACACTTTGAATTAAGACGGACGGCGCTATAGCGGGTTCCGCATTGATTTTGACCACCTCGACTTAACATGCGCTGACAGTATACCATGCTCTGACATCGCACAGCACGTGGGCGTCTATTGCATTTGCCTCCATCGAGATATGGCCGTTATTCCACCGCACGACCCTAGGTTCAGCAGAAGAATGCCATAGCCGCTATGCCACTGCGGGTGTCTTGTAAATTATTATGTCATTGCTATTATCTGCGAATGCAGGCATAGTCAAGAAAATGTTTTGAGTTCCAACAAAAGATTTGCTAAAACCGAGGTACTATTAAACTAAGCAAAAACCGCCGGGCGCTTGTACTACACAGAATTATGTAGACGCAATTGAATCCTCTTGTAGAACATGTGCGGCTGTAGCACACTCAGTGAAGGTCTCGTAATTTTTAGATCTCATATTCTAAACCTCTCCGTCAACCACACTCACGTTCACTCAACATGAAACAACGCGTAACGGACGCAACGGCCACTCACGCCAAGAGCCTTTGAACCTCACTCTTATGGCCGGCTGCAGCTGGCCCGCCGCTGCAGAATCAGGAGGGACGTCATCCACGTCGAGCCAAGACACAACCCCCGTCTTGGCCGTTGACTTTGCGGCTGGCAGAAGGACGTGTGCATGCAAAGCAGATGCACCACGCAACTTCTTCGCCGAAGTCAAGCAGAGGACGCGAGAGTCCACAACCCGAATGATGATGATTATGGTGATGGTGGTGGTGGTGGTGGTGGTGGTGGTGATGATGATGATGTTCTCAGGCTGAATGTTGTTGTTAGCCTATCAAAAGATGGCACATACCCACACTGGGGGATCGGCCAAGAATCGGGGGCTATTCACCTGTACTCAGTAATTAAAATGAAAAGCACGCGGGAATGAAACACCGGAGGATTCTTCCTCATGAATGTTTTTAAATCAAAAGCGTGAGCCGAGTGCCTCGCGTCGTCGTCTTCTTCTTTGCAGAATTGTTTTATTCAATCCATTAGTAAGGGGACAAAGTGGAAAACTTTGATTTCGGCCGAAAATTGAAGAACACAGCGGAAAAACACAAGTTAGCCCATATGAATTTATTCTTTTAATGTCAACGAGGCTACTTTCATGAAAACGGAGCTTTCATCAGCTAAGAAGACAAAAGATGAAATGCAGGCTTAGCCGGCACTTGCCGTTTAGATTGGCAAGCGGTAATTATGTCGGTACATTTTTATACACAGGTCACTTATGCTAAATCGCACCGTCAACCTCATACCGCAATAGCTCATGGAGTTCACGACCGCCACATCGCCATCGCCAACATCACGAGTTTGAATCGAGAGGCGGGAAAAGCTTAAGCTCTGTTTGCGCAATCGCTAAGCTGAGCGAAAGCTTGACAAAAAGAGCACTAGCGAACAATGCTCCCTGGCCTGTCCGATGCCTCACACCGCTCCTTATATCCTTGCTGTGGCGTCATTAGTCTGTCATATCCACACCGCTGTGGTCATGCAGTGTATACACCAGCGCCTGTACACATTCCCATGAAAACTCTTTGGCGCTTTCCATTCAAACGTAGGTCATCCATATGGCATAACCTTGCGCGCTCGCTCATTGGCACAGAGTGCAGGTACATACGGTGCTCATATCACTGATGCCCCTCCCCCGCTGTCTTCGCATTTCCACTCTCACCCGTGCGCTTCTCTTTCTCCTCACCCTCTCCCACACTCCATTCGTCTTAGGGCCATCACCAATGGCACAAGGACACGATGCATAAGGGCAGAAATCTGGCTTTGAGTATAACGAACCCTTCACCGTCATTTCAATGGGAGCCGACCGCCATCTGAAGCAATGAAGTAACCCTATAAGACACGACAGAATGGATATGTGGGCAAGTAAACTTTGTTGTATCCAGAACTGGGTGCTTACTTGAAATCCGCGTGCATTTTTACGACGAAAACAGCGCTACTTCACTCCATGTTATGTCATGTCATGCCAGGACTGCGTTTATTGTCCAGTTATGGCGCATTTACAGACCCGCGAATTGACACTCGCAGGCGAGCCACCCTCCTGGAGTGGCGAAATACGGCTATGGCCCGTTTCACATGCATGCGATTTTCGCCTGCGAGACTGCGAATTCTGTCGGTCTGTGACTGGGGAGAGCCGTCGGTCTAGTCGCAGACGACTTGCGACTTGGGGAGCGCCGAGACGGTGTGCGATGTGCGGTCACGTGGGAGCTGTTACCGCGGTGCAAGCAAAACTGTTTATTCTAATCAAAACATACGGAATAATTCCTTGCATCTAAATATACGCTGGTCATAAAATCATCAACCCATTCCGTGTGACGTTTCTGTCGCGTTTAATAATGGGTTGCCTATAAAAACATCAAGCAACCTTGCCTGTTCCTCCGACCGAATTCGTTGTGTCGGTGTTGCATGTGAAAGCAGTGACCAAAAATCGCGCTGCGGCCTCACCGACTACACTGGATATTTTCGGTCCAGTCGCAGCATGTGAAACGGGCCTTTGTCTTTGGGAAGCCGATGAGCCAAATGACTCCCGACAGCCCTTGCATGGCTAGCGGTCCACATAATAAGACTAAGGCTTCTTCCCATCTCCAAGTAGTCATAACCCACTTACATGACTCTGAATCAAACTCCGGCAGCAGCCGAGCCCGGATATATCGCTTAGCAAGGTTCTTGCTGGGCTAGTTGATGTAATGGGGCTTTCTGGCGGGCTAGTTGGTCCTTGAGTCAAGTGAAGGAAACAGCGCAAAATTCAAGGGCGTGACAAGACAATATAGGCGTTGAACTAACAACTGAGGTTTAATCTAACGCAAGAAGGGAGAGTTTATAGGTCACAGTAAACAGAAACAAAAGTGCGGCAGTCGGGCTACTCTCAGCTGATAAGAACTATCAGCTTGTTAGTTCAGCGCCTGTGTTCTTGCGCCACGTCCTTATTTTTCCGCTGTTTCCTGTGTCCTTCACTTGACTAGTTGATATAGCATACCATGCTGTGAAAGCGCAGGTGAAGAAAGGCAAGAGAACAGCATGCGCCAAGCGCTACTCCCAAAAGAATCTCATTCTAAGAACTGCCGTGGCGGCACTCCTGAACTGCACAAGACAGGAATAATAGAACGTAAAAAAAAATAAAGCTTGAAAGAGAAATACTAGAAGCTTCGTTTGGTTACGGTGTGGGTGACAAGTGCGTGAGCGAAGACTCTGTGTCAGTCCTTCAAAGAGAGTTGCTGTTAATGTGCAGGTAACGTTGTGTGGCTCTGGATCGCGTGCAATGTATTACCACATAAAGCATAATTTCATTGATCGCATGTTGGCAAATTATTTGATTCTTTTATTCAGCCTTCGGCAATTATGTTCGGTCAGTCGACGCAGACTACGCCTACGCAAAAGGGCTGTTCACCAATTATCTCTCTCAATAAGCCCACTTTGGATTATCGCTTGTCCCATCCTGTTCACTTGTCCTTCGTTTTTACCTGCACTTTAAAGAAAAAAAAACAAATATATATAATCCCGATATTTCGAACTACTCGCTCTATCGAACACATCGCTTGAAGATCTTATGTAAATATATAGGAAAGTCGCACAATACGTAATGCTCCAATTTCGTTGGTCGTTCGTTATATCGAACTACGCCCTGCGCCCCTGCCAGTGCGCTTATCCTATCTGCACTCTTTTATCACCCTCCGCCAAGCGCATACGGTCAGCTGCTGGGCCTTGGGCGCGTGTTCAAAGCACAGGCGGTGGAAAACCGCATGACGAAGTGAACGTGAGGGGCGCTTGATGGTAGCCTTTTATCTACTGTACTCATTTTTCACGCCACACTGCTATCATGCGATGATGCCGACGGCGGGTCATGCCTGGCGTACTTCGTTGCCGAGAGTGTTCCGGAAACAGTCTGTACCTTCACTTTAATGAGCAATTATTGTACTTGTAGTGTGCTGGTAGAAAGATTAAGCATTTTATGACAGGAAACGACTAGTTCCAAAGAACATAGCGCTGCTGCTTTGATGCGAAGCAGGTAAGGCGTAGGAACACCTAGCAAGCGATGTGCTACGAGCACACGTGTAGAGTGGGTGCAATGTATTCTTGCTTCTAGGTTAAAGGTAAGCTCATCTAATGCCATTTCACATAGATAAAATTACCGATATATCGAACAATTTCGCGATGATCCATTCAAGTTCAAGAGGTGGTTCTTGCGTGCAAGTACCCCAAACTATCGCTGCTAGGAAAATCAACAAAAGCAAAGAACGCGTTCAAAGTAGGAACTATTTCAATGACACAATTACCGTCTTCATCAACAGGCCCAGTCATGACAACACATCGCGAGCTGAATTGAATTCATGTCGCAAATAAGCGCCGAGTTACATTGTCGTTTTTGTAATGTTGTAGTCTGAGATCAGAAACGTATACTCTGCCTCTCGCACAAATGCTATTTGAGAAATTAGTGCACACGTAAGCGGGGTTCATAAACGAGCGTCTCGGTACGAAATGTAAGCCATCTCCTGTCGAGGTGACCTTTACTCAGCTTTCAAAACTGAAGAGCGCGCAGGCCAGCAGCGGCGGCCAGCGGCTCGGATAACAGGGATGGACGAATCCATACGTGTGCAACGCAATTGGAGACGGGATGCAGCTCGTAGGTTCTTCGCGGTGTTTGTACACGCAGATAGTTCGCGCCGGCAACGACATTTATTCAACCATCGCGCCACAAGCATTCCTCCAGCGCCGCTTGAGTACAACCTTGACAAACGTCCCATGCTCCAGTCTATGGCGTTACAAAGCATCTTTGGTGAAACGTCGCTGTCCGCGATGCGCACCGAGCGAGCGTCAACACGTGACAAGCAATGCACACCTCTCAATGAACAGCGCTCTATGGTTCGGACAGGCGATAATGCAAAGATTAAAAAATAAATGTAACCCGCCTCAGAACGTGAGTGTGCGTTTCCGGAAGAGACAAGTAAATCGAACTCACACGGCGCTAACCAAAGCATAGTTCCATTTCGGCCGACATTCACGGGCGAACTTATATTTGCGGCCACGCATCTACCTTGCAACACGAAAAAGACCGTAGACAGCTCGCGAGCGGCGGCTTGCCATCACTAGTTTCGCAACTACTGTCTTTCCGCACGTTAGGGAAGGCATAGCGGCACAGACATAAGCGGCATTAGTCGAGAACCCTATGGCTTCCGCTGCTTATAACGCCAGTTACAAAACAGGATAGGAAGTTTTTCGCTGCGCACATAATCTATTCTGCACACACAGCCGTGCTTAGAATAGTTTAGGAGACCGAATGAGTAAAAAAATTGTTTAGACTTACCGTAAGTAGACGAGTAAGTTGGATTTCGATGAAAACGTAATCCGCAAGAGAACACGTCGACGACAGCGACACATGCGCTCACACAGTTGTTTGCAGCCCGAATGATTTACCGCCGTCTCGCGGTAAAATTTGTAAAACTTCGAACAAAACCCCATTTCACGATCGTATCTTTACTGCTCGCACTATTCCAGTGTGTAGCTGGATCTCTTACCCAAGATCACAAAGGGCAATTTGTTAACAAGCTTAAACTCTCCACTCGCTCTTTGGAAACCCTATTGTTTTAGCGAAAACAAAACCGAAACCTTACTGCTTTGTCCATACGCGCCGCATCTCCCACCGATTAGTATGTGGCACACTTTTCGAATAATTAAAAAGCTGCATGGCATAACGTCTTTTCTGCATGTGTTCGTGTTTAGAAAACTCGTATGGGTGATATGAGAGTGTCAACGGCTCCGAAGTAGCAGGGATAAGGGAAGGAATGAAAAATACTGCCTTTCGATTGTTGCGTCGCAGCACTTTTTCACGTGAATGCAAACTGCTAAGGTATAAATGGCAGATGTTAATCGTGCAGAGGACCATGTTCTTTGAGATACTTCTAACGGGGTTTCTAAGAGATGTGCACATCCTTGAATTCTCGCACCCGTCTTTCCCCCTTTGTTTTCAGGATGTTGTAAAGACAAATGCAGGATCGCTGGTGAAATGTTTCTAAATTAGGCGCGTTGGTAACGATCGAAAGATGGAATGGAATTGCTTCTAGCGATTCCATTAAGGGAGACCGTGTTCGTTTGGCGTAGTGCTGTTTGCGGGCACCCTTCCTTCAGGAATGGATGTGTGTCCTCGGTTTAGCTGTTAGCATTAAACATTCTTGAATTGTATTCACAATATACGTCAGGGTATAACGAAAAGCAGCTTTTCAAGGCTTCTAAAGCCAATATACAGGGCCGCGTTGCACTGTCCTCACACAATGTTTTTTTTTAATTCCCGAAACAGCGAAGGAGGTAGAGGACTCTTGCCATAGTTGCGGTAACCCGATGCAGTTCCCTTCAGCATGCAGTGCGAAAATAAATTGATAATTTTCTGGACTTAGTCGAAAGGCAGTGTATGGATTGTCAGAACAAAAGAAATTGGGATTGCTATAGACTGGTCTGTAGGCTATCTATACTCTATAGATATTCCATAGGCTATCTATACATTATTAGGCTGTTATAGACTTTATTGCCTAGATAGTCTATAGACCTTCTAGAGACCAAAAATTAAGGCTGTTATAGACATAGGCTATAGATTGCCTATAGCCAAAAGGAAAATTAAAGCTGTTATAGACTTTAGTCTATAGATAATCTATAGGTCTTCTATACAGAAAACGAAATTAAGGCGGTTAGCGACGTTAGTCTATAGACGAAAGGAAATTAAGGTTGTTACAGACTTTAGTCTATGAATAGTCTATAGAAAAGAAAAATTGTCATAGACTCGAGTCTATAAATAGACTATAAATCGTCTACAGGCAAAGGGAAATTAAGCAGATTATAGACTTTATTCTATAATGGTCCATACACTGTCTATATACGAAAGGAAATTAAGGAGGTTATATAATTTAGTCTATAGACAAAGGAAAGATAGTCTTTATGTAGTCTTTAGACCGTTATAGACAAAGGGAAATTAAGGCGGTTATAGACTTTAGTCTGCTGATGGTCTATAGACAAAAGGAAATTAAGGTGATTATAGACATAAGTTTATAGTCTTTATCCTATAGACATAAGTGTATATCCTATAGACATACGTCTATATATAGTCTATAGACCGTCTATAGAAGAAAATTAAGACGGTTATAGACTTTATATTATAGATGGTCTATAGACTGCCTATAGACAATATTAAATGTCGAAAGGATTGCAATAGAGTCTATAGAAATTCTATAGTTCATTTTTATAAGCGCGCAGCCATTCCCCCCCAAAGACGCACTTTTAAGGCCAATCTCGGTCGTATTACAACGAATGTCCTATTATTAAAAGCGACCGAACTTCTGTGTACATGTCCCAATCTAACATAAATAAAATCTCCATTGGCTAACATATCGCCATTGCAGTGTTCATCCACTGTTACATGCAATGACAACGACGAGAACACTGTCGACGCCATGAGCTCCGGAGAAAACCAATCTTACAGCTAGAGTCGCAAACAGCCCCTTTGAAGTGTTAGGATCAAACTACCAACCTTACATCTTTGGTTACAGGCGCTCCGTCCCGTCTTTCTGCCTTGTGTTGTGTCTGTTTTCACGCCTGTAACCAAAGATGTACAGTTACCAACTTGCCCAGCAAGACGTTCTTTTCAAACTACCAATATATAATCGAGACAGCTGCACAACTGCGCCTTTGGAGAACAGTGCAGCAGTAACAATTTCGAAAGTAAATAAAACAATAATGCTGGCTGTCAAACACGAGATTTGCGGTCTGCTCGTCCATAGCGTCAGTATGCCAGGAGCTACATCGAGAAGGCGATTGAAGAAATCTCGCACGATACGGCAAGTTTTAGTGTCAATCATTTGGAACATGTCACTCGAAACTCCTTCATGGAGAAAACTTTAAACACAAGGTCTCTTTTCCAGCGACATCGACAGAACGCCTTAAATTATTTTCGCTTGGATATTACACTAATCTTAAGCTTAAGGTGTTTCCGTCTTACCCGAGTTTTAACGCACTGAGAATGCTCGAATGGCGTCCAATGTACAGTACTCACGGATTGAAATAGGACATTCGGAGCGCTAACCTTGCAGTGCCACGCGGCATGTGGTAAACCACAGGCCGGCTCATTGGCTACTGGAAGGAACAATTCTGCTTTGTAGATGTTCTCCCTCTCGCGCCATACCACAATGCACCACCTTGGTTTCATGAGCGTCTACGGGCGGCACTCCATGAAGCGACGGCCACGCGCTCCGAATGTCCTATTTCAATCCGTGAGTACTGTACGTGTGATTGGCACTGCTTTCTAACAAGTTCCATTTAAGAACAGTCTCGCCACCCTCGCCTAACGTCCAATTACACTTGACCGCTCCACGGGTGGCCTGAAAAGAATGCCTACCATGGCGCACTTAGAAAGAATATTTGCAATGATAAATCGCCCAGGACTTGTATCCTCACGACGGCGTCGATGTCTGTACTGAGTAGATCACCTGCTGCAGTAAAGATCTAAGTAATAACAATGCTTTGTGACTCTTCATCGGATGCGGGTAGTTTTATACTCGAGCCCGTGGTGTGCATGGAAACAGGGGCAGTGCAGCAGTCTGAAAAAACGAAAGAAAAAAAGAGAGGGCATCCACTGATCGCAGAAGACGTCGCTTCGGAAGCGATTGACTGGAAAGGAGGCTACAGCGAATGGCGGATGAGTGGAAGCTACAAACAACTCAGCGAGTGATCACTTCGAAGCTAGCGGGGAGTTTTTCGTGCCTCTCCAACTTTTGTAAAACGGGGCAAAGCAGGGAGGATTCAACGAATGCAGCGAAGGCGTCTGACCTTGAGGAAATCAAGGTCAGACGCCTTGACCTTGAGGTCATTCAAGGTTATGAGAGGATGAGTGAGATTAGTCAGGGACAGTGGGTGGGTGTGAAAGTCATCCGTGCTCTCTGATCGACCACCTCAATTGCCGCCATCTTGGTGTGAACGCGACCATTGCTGTTAAGTAGATTTAGGGTCCAGACAGTTGCCCTGTTTAGAACAAGAGGTCCTTGGAGGCTGAGTCACAAGAGCAGACAGCTCGATGGCAGCCGGAGTAAGTATTGACGCGTGATGCTGCGGGACAGTGACGAGTATGGTGACGCTCTCAGGTCTAGGTAGAAACATAACTACGGCTTAAAATTCGGCTAAATTCCACTCAGAGCGATTGAAGTGTTACACAGAGCACCTGAGCAGACAAATGCCACCGCAGCCCTATCTATGGCGCAAACTAATTATGCGGAAGCTCAAGGTACAGCAACTGGCTTACTCTCAGTGAACACCATGCCGCGAAGGAAGGTACAAAGGAGGCAGCGAAAGAACGAAGGGGGAAAGAGGCCCCGTAATGGAGGCCTTGGCATTGATTAGACTACCTGAGGAGCGCGACATCTAGACAGGCATGGAGGGAATCTGTACAAGTCTCAAATATGGCAAAGTAACAAATTGGTCGCACATGCATGGCGGTCGAACCTGGCCAGCAGCGAGCGGAATTGGTGTGATGGAGACAATCGGAGGAGTCGGCCAAGCCGGGTAAGGTTGCGCCAACAGTAATGTCCTGAGGAGGTTGGTCTCCTGTCTAGCACCGCGATTATACAGCGACAGTAATTGTAGCAGCAGCCAGTAGAGCTAGCTCGTATGCGCCATTTCCGCCCGTTCCTTGAGCATGTCCTGGCTATGAATCTTGTGTATGAACATAAATGGAGGAGACTGCTGAAGATGCACAAGAGTTCCCAGCTCAGCGACTACGTGCGGATGTACTCTTGCTTTGCCAACATAATGGGCGCGTAGCCAAAAGGAATCTTGCCTTGAAAAATACTATCCGACATGCTTCTCTGGACAGGAAATAGTGGTAGTAGCTGAAGCTTCCGTTTCTGCCTGAACCCCGGAGCGAGGCTTTCCTCTGCAGCGACTAGAGAGAGAGATTAGCTTGATACTGGCACCTTCAGTCCTGCCAATGAAAAATTAGGGGACACTTATATAGGCTATGAGGGACGCCGTAGATAAGGGCTCCAGAAGTTTCGACCACCTGGGGTTCTTTAACGTGCACTGCCATCACACAGTACAAGGGCCTCTAGAATTTCGCCTCCATCGAAATTCGACCGCCGTGGCCGGGATCGAACCCTTGTCTTTCGGGCCAGCAGCCGAGGGCCATAACCACTGAGCCACCGCGGCGGCTTTGTTACTCTAATTAGTATTCAATAATTAGCACATCTATAGTTCACTCCCCCTTCCTTATACCTCAGGCAAGCCAATGTGCCTACGTTGCCTGGACAGCAGCGTGCCAGCTGGTGACCCGAGGGTCGTGAGTTCGAATCCCGACTCATATTTCTGGAATTTTCCCACTACGTAAAGTGAATTGTTGCATAATGGTAAGTCGTTCGATACATGCGCCGACATTTAATACAAGTAATCGATACTTTTTTCAATTATTTCCATTCCAAACATCCACGTGTGACGTCACGAGTGTCGTGAGTTTCTCGGCCCAACGCCGACGTCGCCGGGTTTACCGCTGAACGGGCTCCTTAATGCTATCGCGTTAAAAGCGGTACGTATGTTTCAAGGCCAACAGCTGTTACTGGCTCTCGCCGCCGTACAGGGTCGACACAAAAAAAAACTATCGTATCACTTAATCACTTAATCTGGTCGCTTGTCTTTCCCGTTAGATCAATATGAACTGATAACCTGTCCAGCAAACGATTGCTACTGATATGGCGCGGACGACAGAAGTCCTTCACTGGCCATAGCTTTATTGAAGATCTCTCGTGGCCGAGTGAGCTGTCCCTTAGTGTCAAGCACCGGCCGATAACCGACGCCTTCTCTCTGCTTTTATTTTGCTGCTAGCGTAGTACATAAGTGCTCTGTCGGGGCAGCATCCATTAAACAGTTTTCGGTAGGGATTATGACCTACCGGATTCGGCAAAAAGATGAGGCGTGGGGTATTGTGTGTTTTATTAAGCCCACCTGCTTACGAGCCGCCTTCTAATTCCCCAACAGCGGCTCAGAGCCACCATCCCTTCCTTGCAATAAAAGCTTCATTCATTCATTCATTCATTCATTCATTCATTCATTCATTCATTCATTCATTCATTCATTCATTCATTGGAAATGCAGGCAATGTTTGCAATAAGATAAAAAATGCTAGTTGCAACAAGCCAAAATGTGAAATAATAAAGGTTGACTTTGGGCTACGTTGAAACCATCCCGAGCACTATTTGTGCTGACATCCCTGGAACCCTCTAGCAAACGTTACGCCCTGTTGCTTCGGAGAAATGGAGCAGCACTACGTGGTTCAAGCGGCAAATTCATGGAAACTGTGTGATCCACAAATGGCGACCTTAGTGAACACTGTTGCGACATTTGCAGCATCACACAGAAGGTTAATGACATTAGTAGGGACAGCAACAACATGGTTAGCAGCACAGCGATACTGCCACGCAGTTCATACTGGCTTAGGTGTCGACCCCGAGTTAAGTGTAATGACGGGCGCGACGCAAATAATGTGGTGACCGAGTGCCTAAAACCATTTTAAGATAAACGTAAGATTATCCGGGCCTGAATGACATTGCTGCACCAGTAGGTCGTACTCCCTCCCCTGCAGTATGTTCCGTCCCAGTGTCAGCAAGTTTTGGAAAGAAAGCACTTATCTAGCTATAGAAGCACTCCACATGTGAATGGGCAAAGTGGCAGAACTTTGGCGAACACAATGCGAATAAAAACTATACTAAGGCTCAGAGGGCGAGGCTGCATTGCCCTGGAATGGGTAGCAGTAGGCTTAATTTGATGACCCGTTTTGAAGGACACATGTACCTTCAACGCCAATTGAAACGCGAACAAAAAAATTAAAACTCGAGCTCAAACACTGAAACATATTACCTGTCGGGGACGAATTAAAGGCGTAGCCTCGTAACACATCCAAAAAGGGGTCTTCCAAAGAGCGGTACTGGAGCGGTCAACCGCACTAGTATACTTCCTCCCTAGTGAAATATCTTACAGTCTTACAGTTTGCGTTCTTGTTATCTTGTTGGCGTTTCATTTGACGCTGATAATACTTGGGACAGAAACTGTTTGTACGCTCTGCAGGCGGCGCGGAATTCAAATCACATGGTGACCAAAGAAAGACCTCTAAAACGGACACCAATGCAGAGCAAGTGTCTTGATCCCCTTGCTCAACAGAGCTCCAGGCGACTTTCGGCTCAAGTTCTGCTGCTACAAAGAGATGGGCCGGATACCCAAGAAATGCGACTCAGAATCCGGATTAACGCACAAAGGCTTTCATCTTGAACCAGATGCCCCTAAACAAAAAACAACGACGTAATATCAGGGAGTTGCACGTTTCGATCCCTAGTGCACCTCTGGTTTTACCATGGGCACTACCTTTTCCCATGGTCTGGAGCTGCACTTCTCTGGAGTGAAGTATCTGGAAATCCTCTTTGACCCACCTCGAGCATACCAATACAAATTGCCCTTAGCACCCTTTTGGCCAAGCTCCCCTGCACCAATAAATTCAAATAATTTTCAGTAAAAAAGTGGAACAAGTGATGAATCATATATAATAGCACATAATGCATTTCTTTTTATTCAAAGAGAAGTCTCCACCAAGCTCTTCAAGGTGGTAGCAGAAGCTTTTTTTTTGTAGAATTCGATCTTCTTTTGAGCACTGTTTACACTAACAACGTCCAGTAGCGGAACTGAAGCCTTCATCCCCGATGTCTTTGCGCTTCTGTCCGTTTCTTTGATTTCGTGTTTAATCCGAAGAGATTGTTGGAGACGCCTCTGAAGAGGCATAAATTAAAGCTTCTTGTAGCAGTCAACTTTCATCCATCCAGTGCGCTGACTTGCAGATAAGGTGATGGTATTGGTGCAGATAAGAAAGAAGAATTCTTCTGAAAAAGAAAAGGCAGCAGAAGTAATTATTATATTCTATTTGTGGGTTTCTGCACGATTACATAATTGCAACTGGTAGGTTGATTTGCTAATTCTTTTAAAGTTCTACGAGCTCTTCTCTTTTCGCCAAAATGCTGTCTGTTATTTAACTGTAAATATTGTTCTGTTGTTTTTATTCATTGCTTTTTCAAAATTCACGATTGGTGCTACAATTTGGTCATCTTCCATGGAAACTTCTTTGTTTATTCTACTACACCTTGGCCAATCCCCCCGCGTGGGTATGTGCCATATACCTGGGGTGAAGAAGAAGAATAATTATTCAATACTCAATACACTTGCACCGACTATTGCGTCAGCCAAGTACCCGAAATGAGAAATCGATGAATAACAACTTGCGCTATAATTAGGATCAAAAACACCTATAATTCAGCCTATGAGCAATGATACTGCTTGCAATCACTTACCACCACTTGAGAACTTTTACGACGGTTCCGTAGCCTCCACCGAAACCACCGAGGCCGCCATATCCACCAGCTCCACCGAAGCCACCGGCTCCACCGAGCCCACCATGGCCACCAGCCCCACCAAGACCGCCGTAGCCACCGGCACCAGCAAGGCCACCATAGCCTCCAGCCCCACCAAGACCACCAGCGCCGCCGAAACCACCGCCGACTGCGACGGTGGGCACAGCAGAAACGGCGACAGTCGGGACAGCGACAGCCACGGGACGAGCCACAACAACGGGACGGGCCACAACCACGGGACGGGCCACGGCGACAGCCGGACGAGCGACGGGCACGGCAGGCGCAGCGAAGACACCGTATCCGGCACCGCCACCGAGGCCACCTCCCAGGCCGACACCACCGGCGCCGCCCAGACCTCCACCGAGGCCAAGTCCGGCTCCACCGTACAGGCCGGACACGCTTCCGGTGCTGACGCCATACGAGGTAGAGACGCTTGCGGCCGGTGCAGCTCTGGCCACAGCGGGAGCTGCTACAGCCACTGGGGCGGCAACGACGGCCAGGCCAGCGCCACCTCCGGCGCCTGCTCCGGCGCCGTGGCCGTAGCCGCCACCAAATCCAGCGCCGCCTCCAGCACCATATCCAGCTCCACCACCGGCCCCAAATCCAGTTCCGTAGCCGCTGTAGCCACCAATGAAACCGGCCGAAGCGGCGGAGACGAATCCAAGAAGAGTGGCGGCAAGCTACGGGACGTGATAGAAACGTGAGGAGGGTGAACTGTCAGAGGGTGACCGACTTCTGTACACGCGTTGTGTAAGAAGAAATGTGTGTCGCTCTGTGTAGACTTTTCAGAAATATGTGGCTTGGGAGTAGCGCTGAGACAGGACGCCTAGATAGATTTTAGGCGCTCTAGATTTTCCTGCCCAAAGAAGTAGCAACCTTTGCTGTGCCTAACCCCTGTTCCTCAGCCCCTCTGAACACCGGGTCGCCAGCGTCGCATGGCCCCAAACAGCATATTCTCTATATCGCCTTTTGCCCTGCACGCATGGCCCAAGTCAAATGTAGCTGACATCCTCATTCCCCAGTCCGTTACGGCGGGATGTTTAGTTTGTAGCGTGCAATTGCAGCATTGAGGACCACAACGACACCAAGATCCATAGACAAGACGACTTTTGAGATGATTGCTGAAAGCACCGCTCTTATCTGACAGGGGGCAGTGACACTGATATAACCGGGATAAATGGCAAAGGCACGCGTTTCAGGAACAACGTTCCTCTAAAAGGGTTTGAAAAACGCTGCAGAAGTATTCTACCTAGTCCTAATAGCTTCGCTTGCCCTGGTACACCTCATCAAGAGCAGCAATTCGTCAGTAACACAGTGAATGAGCCTCGTCTCGAAAAGTAGCTGGGCCATAATGCCGAAATTTCTTCTTCAAATTTTTGTTAACGACCCTCCTTTTCAAGACTACAGGCACAAGTTTTCTGCATCGCATTTTTCAAGCAACGTCGATTCCTTATCATCAGCCTCACACCCCGCTCTACAGAACAAAGGTCTCTCCCATATATACTTCCAAATAACTTTATCCTGTGCCAGCTGCGGCCACCTTGCTGCCACAAACTTCCTGACTTCATTCGCCCACCTTCATCCGCGACGTTGATTACAGCAGTTCAATTACTTTCAAAGCCCTATAGCCTCGTCATGATCGCTCTTCGCGTATTGAGCCCCACAAAAGGTCAGATGCCGACTAAGATACGTATAGTTGGCATAGCTGTGTACGAACACAAATTTAATGCCAGTCGGGCAATCCTCAGCTACCAACAAATTTCCCTTCACTGTTGTACTGCAATGCTAAGAGACATACGCAGTGGACCGCAATCAGAACGAAGGTTTCGGCCACCATACTCACAACGGTGTTCATGTCGATGCTGGTTAGATCCACTGACGTTGTAAAGATCCGAGTAACCAGAGCGATGTGAGACTCGTCGGTGAATGCGGGCAGTTTATATACTCTAACCCGCACTGTGCAGGGATGGGTGGCAGCCCTTCAAAGGCTTTTAAAAAAGAAATAGCAGGGGAAGCAGCCAATGATCGCGGAGGACGTCGCTTCGAAAGCGAGCGTTAGGAGAAGAGGGGAGGGGGGAGGGGAATAGTGTATACGTACGAAACTTACACACCGTTCAGTGAGTGACTGTTTCGAACGAAGCTCACGGGGATTCCCCTCTCTGAGTACTCTCCCTGGTTTCGTCCGGGGCGCCTCCTAGTTCCTCCTCCCCCAGCTTTTAGTAGGGCGGGCCGAAGCGTCTGTTCAGGGCCCCGATGAAAAACAAATAGGCACAACTAAGTACAGAGTAAAAAAAAAAAACACGGCGCCACGTCCTCCACATCGCTTAACCCGATGTAACCAGAGGCGCCGCCCTCCGACTCACATTCCTCTCACCCTTAACTTGACCGTCCGAGGTGGGGGGTGGGGGGGCTCTCTGGACCGTCCTGAATCCATCGCACAGCAAGCGAGAGCAGCACCCAAGGTTGAGGATTTGAATCGCTGCCAGACCAGGACGGAACCCAGGGAACGTGATGAGCGCTTTGGGTATAGCGTAACGGCGGCGGCAGCCCAAATTCACTTTGTGTGCGAGCGCTGGTGTAAACGGCGGATCGGTTTCGTTATGCTGGTCTCGTCTTATCTCGCAAGCCGCGCCTGCGTGTCGGGTTGATGGAGCCTCTCGCAGACCTCTTTGGCGCGTTATCTGGCTTTCAATCGTAATTGCAGATACTGAACTGCCCTTTAACGATGGACGCGGTTAGCGGACCGGAAGAGGCTTCGACTCTTCGCGAAGGGCTTTAGATAAGCCACATACTGCAACGAATAATATTCTGTCGCTGCATGCCCCGGGGGTCTTAATGTTCTTTTTTTTCTTTTGTGAATACCGTTCGCAGATCTCTTGTACTTATATTCTTCCATGAAGGACTCGGGATGAATTCGTTTCAAGTTTTGAATTTTCTGGTATTGCAGCAACTGTTGGTACAGATCAGCAGTGAAGGCGTGACCTCTGAGATTAAAAATAACTTCCCACACTTGTAACACCACTCGACGTAACACAAATAGCAATACTAAGACACATGTTTGGCGTTTGAGATGCCCAAAAACGGACAAAGACCGCCATTATGGGACACATTAATCGATTCCTCTTTACACCAATCTGCAGTTTCCGCGTGTCAATGGAGGTGAGATTATCGCCACTTCTGTAGGAAGTTTTGTTGCTCAGATGGATTCTGAAGCTGAGCACAGTCTTCATTAAGGATATTTTTGTACACAAGATCTTCATTTTCCACAAAAAAATGTCTGAGAACAGTAAAACGAGCATTCATCTGAAAGCCATCTAGTGGTCGATAGTAAGAGGCCACTGAGTTAACGTATACGAAATTATAGGCACATTCGTGAGCATCAAAAAATAATGTCAAACTCATCTCGAAACCGTAGTGAGAGTATTTGACCGAAATGTTTTAAGAAAATATTATTGCAGGCAGGAGTGAAGCGTAGCATACGAGTCATTAGGGAATGCGACTGGCGACGCGTGATTCCAGGGCGTCGTTTCGTTCCTCGCCTGAATGATCTCATGCAAATGAACGCACACGAACGCCCAAGGACCCTGAAAGGTGCTCACGAAGATCAGCTTAGTCAGCGACGCGCCAAGATTGATTAAGTGTAATGACGGCCCCCGGTGCAACTAAGCTGCACCACCTTCACGCACAAGGACACAAGCAGCCACGAAAAACTTCGGAAGCTAACATTAAGCGTCTTCTTTGTCATTACGGTGCCTCTTAATCGCTCAGCTAGCCTGCACGGAGGGACACGAGAGGAAGATTAACGCGTTTCACTGCTCCAAATTTCACTCTCTCTATACGAGGTTGTGGTATGTTCGCCGACGAAATCAGGCTTATACTGTGCCACTAGAATCGTGTGATGACAGTTTAATGCTGGCTTAAACGCTCGTCTGTTTGAGACTAGAACATAGCGAGAGGGATACGGGAGGTGCAGTGACGTGCTTTAGTTGTACTGCAGCTATAGTATCGCAGCCCCTTACCAGACAGAACTGTCAGGTCTGATGATACCTGCTTCACCAACGTTTTTCGATGAGACGCAGTGTTTACGTTACTGGGTCAGCTGTCTCCTCGACGTTGAAATGCACACCACGAGCAATATAGCCTTCCAGGAACACGCGCCACTTGATGTCGCTTCCACTTTTAATCCCAAGTGTCCTCCAACAGAGTTCATGGAAACACCACCTGTGTGACGGCCGCTTCAGATACAACTTCAAGAAGCCAGGTAGCATTAGAATAATTTTATGGGATATTTAAGTTTCGGTAACAATGCGTGTTGCAATGAAATGCTGCCTCAAGGTTAATAATTTACAAATAACTCTTATGCTGTATCCTGTGAACAGTAGTTCAAAGTTCGAAGCAAGGCATTTTAATCGTAATTGTAGAATAGCATTACGAATGTATTTCAAGCGTCAAGTCCTAGAACTTTCTTCTTTGTTTACACAGTAATGATGTCCTTCAATTATTAGAATTTCGCAGCAAATCTTAGAATTGTGCACGCCACAGTTTCCGTCTGTAGCACCGAAATTTTGTTACACAGCTTTACTCATTCAGACGACGACTCGTAGGACACCCTCCATTACTGGCTATAAAGACATGAGCACCTGGTGTCTATTTGAAGGTAAGTGCATGAGTTGCATGTTTTCGTTGCACTGTACTATAGTGCAATATTGTTTCCCTTTTGCTCGATGTCCGCTCCTCCTTGCGTAGAGTGGATTGAAGCTGTGAGCTCTCACAGGGGACTGATCTGACCCTCTTTGATTACTATAGAGGTACAGCGAAACCTGCACATGTGTTGTCTAAATGCTGAATTGAAGTTTCGAAACCACTCCTCCAACATGTATCTGCAACTTTTCATGAACACCTGAAAGAAAAAGATCATCAAGGACAATGTGGGGACGTTGGACTAAAGCAATAGGAATAACATAGTTCTAGCGCTTCTATGTTGCCTGACAAGAACTCGATGCAGACCTTGTAGAGTATTTACAGGTGGATAGGTTGCGATTTACCTCCCTGTCGTCTTGACGAGCATGTTCGTCCAGCTATGCGGTACCCGACGTACGGGTACGTCACCTGCTGGTGTTGTTGGTTTTCAGCCGCCCGAAGCGAAACGCAGCCCAACGCATCCAACAGCGTCCGCATTTTCTTCGCCCACAAACCTCGTGCTTAGCTCGCATGCATCGGCGCAAATACTTTGAAAGAAATTGCCGCGACTCTGCCACAGCAGGCTCCGAAAGGAGCAGACGCAGTGCCACTGCGCATGTTGAAAATTCTGTACATTTTTCTGGAGGTCTCTCTTTTCTATAGTCGACTATAGTCGAAAAAGGATGGTCCAACATACCTTAAAAAAAAAAGAAGGATTTCATTCATGGTGGGCTTAATTTTGTTGCACATGTCTTGTTATCGTGCTCTTCGTGTGCCTAATTGGAGTTGTGTGTGCTGAATGCATGATGCTCTTCATCGTTTTGTCTGAAGGACATTTGTTGTACTACTGGTTGTTTTATTTATTGTCACGTTGTAATGAGCGATTATTATTGTACCCTCGCTCGTGTTCTAACGGCAATGCAGCGCCGGAAGTGTAGCCAGGGCCCATCGTTCCTCTCACTTTGCTTGACCACCATGATTATGATGTTTAGTATTGTCAGGGCTTGAATAAACTTGGTCGAATTGAAAACTGCGCCGCACATCGGGAAAATGAAGGCGGAGTGTTTTAATATTTACCCGCCGCGGTGGCTCAGTGGTTAGGGCGCTTGACTACTGATCCGGAGTTCCCGGGTTCGAACCCGACCGCGGCGGCTGCGTTTTTATGGAGGAAAAACGCTAAGGCGCCCGTGTGCTGTGCGATGTCAGTGCACGTTAAAGATCCCCAGGTGGTCGAAATTATCCCGGAGCCCTCCACTACGGCACCCCTTTCTTCCTTTCTTTTTTCACTCCCTCCTTTCCCCTTCCCTTACGACGCGGTTCAGGTGTCCAATGATATATTAGGCAGATACTGCGCCATTTCCTTTCCCCAAAAAGCCAATTATTATTATTATTATGATTTCAAACATACATAGCCCACAGACACTGTGGATTGTTTTCCGACGTCAGAGTTTCATATCTCTAGGATGAGACATTTGCTTTCGCCCATACACCACTAAAGCTCGGGAAGCTCAGAGCGCCTCTACACGGCTTAAGCTGTATATTTATGAAAAGGCTGTACGTGTTGCCGCCAGTGCCAAAACTAACGTTTCTTGCAGTTATGCTTTCTTATCCTGACGCCAGTTCATAGTGTTAGAACCGCATGTATGGGTGAGGTGCCATCGCGTAAAAGCTTTTCACGCGCTGACTCCTTAAGTTTACTGATGGAGGCTTTCTAAGGGTCGGGCATAAATAGCACTTATCAGACTAAGTAATTATCAAGGACAACAGGCAACAGAATATGAAGACTGTTAAAATTCTCAATAAGGCAGCACTCGCTTTCGCCTGAAGCGTTGTCACTTGGTCCTGCGTGCTAATTTACAGCGATTACAGCGCCAGCATCTGCACTGGTGGAACCAAATAATCACTGATCGCTGGCTGCACTAGTGACAGAGTGAAGAAACTAAGCCTAGTTTTCGAAGCCACCTTTGTTGGTAATTTTTCAACAATTCATATCAGCAGTTGAGCCAATTCAGCACGGCTGTTGAAAGTGGGAGGCATGGGAGACATCCCTATGCCACATAAAGTGCTATACCAACCGAGCTACAGCTCTGCCTACTGCTGCGCTCTACCAGCTAAGCTATGACTCTACCAACTGGGCTGCGGCTCTACCAATTAAGCAGGCCACATGTGGAGATCAGTGTCCTCAAATCCCATCGCCTTCATGCGGCTGTCTTTTCTTTCTGTGAAGCTATTTTCTATCTAGATGATCACGCAACTATTTTATCACCCCATCCAATAAGACACCAATGAAAAGTTTCATTTCCCTGTTCTTTACCATTGTTTTACTCACTGTTGTTTCTTTCGCTTGTGTGCCGCGAAAGATTAACAACGCTTGCAGCAACTTTTGCTAGCGGTCGCCGGAAGAGACTTGTGCACGCGTCAGTGGCCAGAGATACTGATCACTTATCAATGTCCGCGTTAAATTTGGGACCGTCACCTCTAAGTTTGTATTGTAGCAGATGTGACGGGGAATTTGCTGAAGAACTTCGGACACAGCAGTTCCGATGTAAGCAGGAGCACAAGAGCAAATGATACAGCATGGAGGAGCGCGTGACGCTGTTATAACAAAAACACAGTGATTTTTATTGAGCAACAAACATACCAACTTGACTCGTCTCCCAGCTAACAACAACAATTTCCGTTTTCATTCAAACCCTTTCCTTTGGACCCTGCCAAAGCGCAACAAGGAAGCCTATGAAAACATTGATTCATGTGGTGAGCTTGTTCAGGGTGTTTTAGGTCAAAATAAATTATAAATCTTTTTAGCCGTGCCAACTAGTGTCAATTGAGCGCTTTGACTTGGCGATGTGATGTATCCAAGCGTAGTCCGAAGCCTCTGTGCTCTGTAACAAAGAAAAATATCTTGCTTAGGAATTATAGCAATGGGTAGCTTACTCAGCATCGCTGTCATGTAGAAAACAAAAAAATAATGCCTCCCGCACAGGTTCCTTCCACTATAATATCAGGCGTTCTTCCGTATGTAAATCTTGGCGTTCCGTTAAGTGAGAGAACACTTTTTGCTGTTAGGGTGTGAGTGAAATATTTGTTCTCAAAGGTTTTACAACGCAACCTCATCTTCGGCCAGCTGCGTATTATCCAAGCAAACCCTAACTCAGAGGCGCAGTGCAATGAGAAGTGTGATCTTCAGCAGTCAGAGGACATGTTACTTTTTTCGAGACGGTAAACTTTTCACCGCAGCATTGCGCAAGAGAGCAAGAAAAACAATAACTTAAAAGATACATTTCAAGATATATTTTATGCAACCTTTCATACTGCACTATGCAGATGACACATTACTTTGGGCGGTGTATGTTGCTAAGGTGACCCGAGTACTTTGCTGGCAAACTCAGCAATGATCGCTGAAATGTGGGCCACATCGCTCTTATGTATGGGTACAGTAACATTGCTTTTCAAGCATAAGAACTATAATGCCACTCGCGATGTCACCCGTGCTTCAGAAAGACTAACGCTAGCTAACCACCTGTGCTCTACTGATCTCACTCCATGTTTTCAAATATGTTTTTTGTCCCATTTTGAAAAATTACTTCGTTCATTAAAAAGTTGCCGTTACAGTTATTACAAGCCTTTTTGGTTCGGCTGAAAACTTCGATGGAAGATCCGCTTATGAGACTAGAATACACGAAGACATGACATGAAAAGGAGGCAACTAGCAATAAAAACGAAATCTGGCGCCCAATTCCTTTCCCAGTCATACATTGCATCCGCGTGCAGTCTTGTGTCTAAGTAGCAACGACATCTTCCGGCCTCCGGCATTGTGCAAGCTTACCACCACTTAGCTCCGTAGCCGTATGTCACGCCGAGCTTGCCAAGACCACCGTATCCGAGGCCGTGTCCGATACCATAGCCGAGACCGTAGCCACCCCCGACAGCACCCAGGCCACCTCCATAACCGCCTCCGAGACCACCGAAGCCGCCAAAGCCACCAAGACCGCCGACAGCGATGGCCGGACCAGCAGCTACGGTAGCGACAGCCGGAGCCGCGACAGCCACAGCCGGAGCTGCAATGGCCACGGGCCGAGCCACAGCCACGGGCCGAGCCACAGCCACGGTGACAGGACGAGCCACAGCCGGAGCCGCAGCAACGGTGACAACGGGACGAGCGACGGCCACACCAACGCCACCTCCGAGACCACCGAGACCAGCACCGAAGCTACCGAGGCCGCCTCCATAAACCAGGCCAGCGCCACCATAGCCAAGACCAGCGCCACCGTAGCCGAGACCGGCGCCACCGTGTCCGGCTCCGCCGTAAAGGGTGGTCACGGAAGTGGTGGTGGTGCCGTAAGAGGTGCTGGCGCGTGCTGGTACGGCGACGGTCCTGGCGATAGCGGGGGCCGCGACAGCGACGGGTGCAGCGGCGACGGTCAGTCCGGCACCATAGCCGGCACCGTAGCCTGCACCGTAGCCAGCACCGAGCCCAGCGCCGTAGCCGAGACCGCCAGCGCCATAGCCGCTGTGGCCGCCGAGGAAGCCGGCGGAGGCAATGGAGACGAGCCCAAGAAGAACAGTGGCGAGCTGTGCGGGACGAGACAGGAAAGCGCGGACGTCGATTTGGCCAGGGTGAAGCCAATCACGTTGTACGGAGGGCTCCATTACAACAGCGAAACATTGTTTAGGTCAGTGGTCATCGAAGTTAGGGCCTAACCGCAGTTTGCGAGCAGCAAAGCAAAGCAGTTTTCATGGGGTATAGTCAGATGAAGTCCCCTTTGTGAAGTTTCACACTTTTCACGCACAGAAATTTGGAGATTTCTTCTAATGGCCAGAAGAAAAAGCGACTGCACCCTATCATGTTCGGTCGCACTATAATGTCAGGCGACCCACCCACAGCTGTGGCTAAGTGCCGGCGCAGCTCTGCTAGTGTGCACAAGGTCGTGAGTTCGATTCCTGGCACAGGTGGCCACATTGCGATAGACCGAAAACACAAGCTGCTTGTGTACTGACGTTTTCGTGCTCACTAATCTAGTACCCCATGCGAAATTAGTCCAGAGCCACCTGTACTACACGCCACACAAGGGCCAGTCCAGAACTGGTAGGTGCAAATCGATCGCTAAAACTTGGGTCACCTAACAAGCGGATGCATAATATCAGTGGAGTGCGCACGCTGAAATTAAAAATATCTGAAGACGGCTGCAATTAGTGTGTCACAGATCTTTGAGGGTGGCTTTCTTCGCTAAATGATTAGCGAGTTTATTTTTTAGCTCTTTTTTCTGCTTTATTCTTGTTTCTTCCTGAGATACGATTTCCTCACAGGTGCACAGGTGTTCCTCAGAGCATTACATTGCCCTTCGCTAAGAATTCAAATAAACACTAGCTCATTTCACTACTTGCACCTAATCACGTGTTATAGGCTGAGGTACACTACGGGAAGTGAGCTGGGGCACTGTCAGACACGATCCCCCTTAGACTGGTTAAAACCAGCCTCAAGTCGTGGTATCCGAGAGAATGAAACGGCCCGCAGTCCATATACTCACGACTGGATTCATGGCAAGACCGTTCGGTATCTCTGCTGCGGCCAAGAGAGATCCAAGGCGGTGTGTGACGACGCTCTACCGATGCCCGCCTCTTTTATAGTCGAAAGCGTGGCACTGCCACAGTAGCGACAGCTCGCGAGAAAGTAAACTAAGAAACAAATGCGCCTCCGGTAGCCAATGGTCGCGGCGGATGCCTCCAAGGAAAGCTTTCAACGGAGAAAGGAGGAGGGTGAAGCGAATGGCAAACTATGCAACGGCCCGGCAGAGAATGCTCGGAAGAGCGTCTCCTGCCGGGGAATCCCCGGCCGATGTGCCTCCTCGCGTCTTCCGCGGTGCCTCTCCTCCCCGACCAGAAGGGCGGGCCGAGGCGTCCGCGCAAGCGGGCTTCAAACGACACACGCTGGGATGAAGCCACTGCTTCGCCCTCGCCCATCGCTCTTAAGCCGATGTAACCACTGCTACAAACTGGCGCCGCCCTCTAGCTAACTCCCAATCACCCTCACCCTCGGAGGAGATCGTCCGAGAGAGGAGCAGGGTCCGTCCTGAATCTCGTGCTCACCAGTTCATTCCAAGGTTGCGGCAGTGAATCGCTGCCAAGCCGCTGCTGCACGACGCTGGATGTGCGCGCAACCGCTCTCGCTTTTGTGGGCCCGCGATTAGTATACAGCGGAACTCCGTCGCGGCTCTTTATCTTGGCGCGCCCTGTGTTATCTCGGCGTGAATGGCTTACGCCCACCAGCCCACTTGTAAAGCCGGAAAGCGATTCAAGACAGTGGTACGTAAACTTGTGTACTTGACTTTAATTGCTCACCGTTTTAAGTGTACGCCTGGTGCATACCCTGGACTTAAAGGGTGCGGGGGATTTTTTCTTCAGTGGCTCTTTCAGTTCAGATGCGGTTTTTGCTTGATTGATACGCTGATCGCGTGCTGTCAGTTCGGTTTTCCCAACATCCGTTGTGTTACCTGTGATGACAAGTGGATTTTTGCATGCCATATATACATGCAGCCGAGGGTCAGAGCATGGTGACGCGCTCCAGATAAGTTTAAACAAGTTTAAATACCTGATATTCTTTAATGGACACCACTTAAATTTCTTAATTGGATATCTTTGCGCACTTTGTCTGCACCCATTCACTAATAGGGCGGAAGAAATGGGCTTGAGAAGGGCATGTGAGTGCGAAGGCAAGTTAACCGCTGGTCCTTAAGGGTAACGGAGTGGTTTCAAAGAGAAGGCAAGCGTAGCAGGGAGTGGCAGAAAGTTAGGTGGGCGGGTGAGATTAATAAGTTTGCGAGGATAGGGTGGCCGCAGCTGACACAGGTGAGGGTTAACTGGAGAGACATGGGAGAGGCCTTTGTCCTGCAGTGTGCGTAGTCAGGCTGCTGCTGCTGCTGATGATGATGATGATGACTTAGCCAAACCTTCACTTCATTTCAATCAGAATATAGACGGGTAGTGCAACCCCGAACTGGTTCTAAGGAGGAAGGTCGTATTAAGTTATTTGTCTACGACATCCTCGCGTCGTCTGTATCGGCATGTCTTTGAAGATGCATTGCAAGGTTACAACATTATATGAACGGCAATGCTAAGAACGGCCGTGCTCAAGCTTATGCTGTGTAAGCTGTTCCAAAGTTTTGTATGTATAATTTAAGCTTGTTTCAAATTTTGTTCCTAGTCTTCACGCTTATAAAATGCCATATATACGAACGTCATCCTTAATCGAAACCAGTTGCCTTCAGTTCAACTCTAAGGCAACGGGTTGGAATTCAAATGCATTAATATGTACTGAGCATTCACAAGCGGTCACTTTCCCGTCCCAGGCAGTTCACATAGGCGCTGAAAGTTCATACAAACACCAGATGAAATGCTCACGTCCGCAAAGCCTAGCGTCAGCTTTTTACGTTGTTTTTTTTTTATTCACGGTGTGTGTTTTCTTTTTGTACCTTTATGAATGAGCGTCTGCAGCGATAACAGGCAATGCCAATATATTACGCGGGGTTCTTATTCTTGACTAAACATCAAGAGACAGACTAGTTGCCGGTTCCAGTGTGGCTGGATAAGCGACGAGTTATTTCTTGGGTCGGAAAGGTTGCATTCAATTCCTCATGTCGCAGACATCCTGGGCATCTGTCGAGACCTTCTTCTATATTTCTGCACCCTTACAGTTTTAGACAGGGAAGTGCATATCTTGGATAGGCATTTTAAAAATTGAAAATTTCAGTTACCAAGATCAAGCGCACTGTTTTATCAGTAAAAAGAAAAAGCTTGGAATACGCACATGAGTTTATTCGCCACCAGAAAGGTAGCAGGACAGCTTATCACTGCCCAATAATTACAGTTCCCAATTTGTGACCACCTAGGCTTAGAGACGGTCCTACATTGTTTTACCTCAGTCCATTGTTCCTACGTGAATATACCACAGTGCAGTCGGTTTCAAGGAAGAGGGTAATTTCCATTGTTTTAGCTTCCGCTTCTTCTCTCCACTCTCCCTGCCTTTGTACGGGTTTTGAAGCTACAGCTTTAAAGCGCTATTCTTGGGTTTAAGTTGCCCTCGCAGTTGGGGCCAAACGCTAATTGGTCACGCCGCCTCACATCCCACGTGAAGCTCCCAAGCGAGCTCTGTCCATCCACGTACCCGGACAGCATGCTTATAAACGTGCAGAACAGTGGCGCCACCTGGCTACTCTCGATAGAACACGCAGAGTTGGTATTCGATGGCCCAAGTATGGTGCTAATGGAACAGCATCGGCGTAAGTCACCGGATTTATCTATGCGCTCTGGTGTGATCACCACAGCGGATAGATGCAGAGAGCAGTTGAGAATGAATTTTTTAACGCCATCTTGGTTTTCGAAGAGACGTCTGGCAAATCATCGTCCTCAACTGACAGACTACTTCCTTTACCAGCGCCGCCCTCAAATGGGACTAGTGGCATAAAAAGCACTTAATAAGCAAAAAATATTTAAGAAATCAATCTCAACACTGACAATGCGAAAGCAAGTGGTCAAGCTTTCAATGCAAATGAATAGTTACGGAAAGCGACCAAAATCGTTTCATTCCTGAACGAATCGAAAACTCAACAGCACTGACTAAAATAGCTTGAAAGTTCTCAAGATTTTCTTTGGTTTTTATCCTTTCTCTGAGCCTTTTCGCTTTATTTCGAAAATAATCAGCTCACTTATATTTTTTATATGAAGTAGCACTTACGCTTTGACTTATTAACGCTTCAGTAATTTCTATCTACTTTTACCCTTCCTTTACATTCACCAGTACACATCCCCAGTAGCAGCACACCTTACAAAAATTTCTTTCGACAGTCTAGAGACTGTCCATAGACTTCTGTCTATAAAGTCCATAGACTATAGACAAACCCTAGAGAACAGTCTGCAGGCAATACAAATCCTGTAGAAAGTCTATAGACAATCCATAGATACACTTTCAGTAGACTTTTCTCTATAGACAGTCTATAGACTATGGATAGAGAAAAAGAAATATTGATAGGAAGGCAACAGAGTCTATAAAATGCGTATAGACTGTCTATAGACCATTTTTGTAAGGAGTACGGCGGCAAGTAAGTAACTGAATCCAGGCCCTTCGACCGAATTCAAGCCCTTCAGGTGGCACGTCAGTTCAGTCAGAAAGCATTACACTCCTTGTGGGTCTCGCTGTCCCCGTTCCCATCCAAATTCCCATAACCCATTTCCCCCATCCTCTCCGCTACGTCCCAGGGCGATCAGGGGAGTCTACCCGGGCCGCTCCCCCGGCTCTGGGCCACTATGTAGCTTTTTGTCCCCCCCCCCCCCCATTTTTTTTCCATTTTCCCCACCTACGGGTGGTAAAATTATATCATTGCTTTCGGGCCTTTTCATTTATTTTCAGATTGAATTAAGCCTGTTGTACGTTAGTGGTGCAGGCAAGGGCTTATTATTTTTCATTCTTTTTAGGTTGGCCCAACCTAACGAATGTCCTTCTGAGTATATTAATTAATAATAATAATAATGGGTTTTGGGGGGAAAGGAAATGGCGCAGTATCTGCCTCATATATCGTTGGACACCTGAACCGCGCCGTAAGGAAAGGGATAAAGGAGGGAGTGAAAGAAGAAAGGAAGAGAGAGCTGTCGTAGTGGAGGGCTCCGGAATAATTTCGACCACCTGGGGATCTTTAACGTGCGCTGACATCGCACAGCACACGGGCGCCTTAGCGTTTTTCCTCCATAAAAACGCAGCCGCCGCGGTCGGGTTCGAACCCGGGAACTTCGGATCAGTAGTCGAGCGCCCTAACCACTGAGCCACCGCGGCGGGTGAGTATATTAATTACGTTTCCTGAATCTTCACACGCGATATCTCTCAGGAACAACACAGTCGCGCAAACGACGTTGTGAGCGTTGTCTGGCTACCTCTACATCATTTTTATAGAAATGCGCGTTGCAAAAGCCGATTCCCCTGAGCAGAAAGCGTCTTATTAAAAGGAAACTCGGAGGAACGGTTTATAGGGGCGCATCGTTCCCGCAAAGTTGCAAGTATTTTCAATGCACACTGAAGTCTATTTCGTGACTTACCGCTTCCCTACACGCTGTGTCATCAGCCACTGCGATTAGTTGCAGTTTCGGCGGCCCCAAACATGGTTCTATACACCTGCTACTCACGGGATTGTTCGACACGCTACTGTTCACGTGATTTAGTGATTGGTGTGTCATGTTTTTCACGTGTGATTGGCCGCTGGCTAAGCACGAAGCCATCACGCGACTGGCTCATGTTCGGGCGATTGGCATTCCTGGAACTATGTTATATGCAAACAGCTTTGTGTGGATCGCCGATGATTTCCGGTTAGTTGCAGCGGCAATCGCAGTGTCGCGATTTCCGGATACTTCCGTAAGCCTAACCGCATTCACAACGCGGCAATAATGTTATTTTAGGTAGAACTTAATGGGTGCCTAGTTAGAAACGGAGGCAATTATAGCTGCACTTGCCCCTAAAGATGCCATTGACGCCAATTCTCAGAAATACGTGTATTTTTTCTAAATGTGCAAGTCATAACTTTATGCGTGCAAAGTGCTGAACGAGCGAGTTGCTCGCTTGAAAGGACCTCATACCAAATGTTACTTGTCCTTTCTTTAAATTCTCACCACCTAGTTTTAAAACGCTTCCTATTCTCTCCTAACCGCACGAGTCGTGTTGTACCAGAAAACGACATTTCATGACGAGACTTAGGTTAGATTGGACAATAAAAAAGAAATAAAAACAAAGCACAGCGCGAGACAAGTATATTAAAGCTGGCGCTGCTGAACCATATGTTCTTGGCCTAATCCGTAACGGAGAAAATTACGCACTTGCAGCAAGTGAAGGGAGAGGGGAGCACATGGGCTGAAGTGTGCATGTGAGAGAGAGAAAGATAGAGAGAATAGAGAGAGAGAGAGAGAAGGGCAGAGAGAGAGAGGGTTTCTTTACAAAAAAACTTTAAAAAATTCAGAGGGTCAGCCTCAGTGATGCTTCTCTGGCCTGATTTTTTGTGAAACGTAGACCAACTAAGAGACTAGAGTATTAGAACGCAGGTAAACGCGTGGTTAGTTTGCTCAACCTGGGTGTTCAGTGACATTTTCACCACACGGCGACAAAGAACAGCCGGTTCTAGTGTCTGCCTTTCTCCGTCGCGATATCGTTATTCTCACAACTGAGGCATTCTGTTTAACCGTGTGACAAACTAATGCGTCTGAGTCACCATATATAAGATGTCATAGCTCCACCTGTTATGTTAGAAGATGACCCTTGGAACGATATATTTTTTAAAGTGACGTATGCGCTAAATGTTGCGCGCGACTATTTTTTCTACGTTTTCTTTCTTTTAGTCGGAAATTGATAAGATATCCAGCCGCGAATTTTGAAATAGATTTAGTGGGTTTTATTTGATTTTTAGTTCTTTATTTCATTCATTCAGTAATCTAAGGACGTGCGTACTGCTCACAATAACGTGGTTGTTAAACGTGCAAAAATGCAATGTAATCGAGATATATTCTAAAAAGAACGGCTATATTTCGAGAGAAAAAACAGCATCAATTCTACCTGAGCACCAACTTTCATTGGCGCCACTAACAAACCATGACCCTCTGAGTGAGTCACTAAGGAACGCAGTTTATCAGAGTGAGTCATAACCCTTCCGTCGTTCTCAGCAGTGGCCTTCACTCTGCAACTGCGTTCACTCAAGGGCGGAGCTACGAAAGAGCGGAGTGCCATAGTGATGGTATTTTAAGCACAGTGTCCCACAAATACGCGTTTGGCTACGGCTTCAGTGCTGGAAACCTTGGGCGCAGAAACAACCCATAATAGTTTTAAACCCCCGATGGACACCAGTAATGAAAACGAACATGCACAAATTAAACAAAAACAATAACCTTTCACGAGGAAAGCAAAGGCGCAGCAGCTGCTCCACTCTAGGTGGACACCTTAACCGTACCACGGAGAAAGGAAGCATCGAGGGCGTGAAAGAATTAAGAGAGAAAGAAGCAACGTAGTGAACGGCTCTGGATTAATTTCGTTCGCCTAGGGTTCTTTAATGCGCTACGAACTCTCAGCACAAGAGTGAAAAATTGAAAATTGGTTTTGAGGACAGGAAATGACGCAGTAACTGTCTCAAATATATTACTGGACACCTGAACCGCGCCATAAGGGAAGGGATAAAGGAGGGAGTAAGAGAAGAATGGAAGAAAGATGTGCCGTAGTGGAGGGCTCCGGAATAATTTCGACCACCTAGGGATTTTTAACGTGCACTGACATCGCACAGCACACGGGCGCCTTTTCGCGCTTCGCTTCCATCGAAACGTGGCCGCCGCGTTCGCGCCGAACCGTGTACTCCGGATCAGTAGCCCAGCGTCTTAACAGTACACGAGAGTGCTTCTGCGTTTCGCGTCCATTGGAATGCACGGCTGGCAACCGCGGCCGGAAAGTGAACCCACGACCTCCTATTCAGTGAAATAGTGCCACACAGCCATTGAGCCACTGTGGTGGTAGCGGCAGTGGGCGGGACAGAAAAGGAGGGGGGGGGGGGGGTGGAACAGGACGAGAGCGACGTACACAATCGCTGTACTGGGCTTAGATGTTGGCTTGCTGGTTTTCAGTCGTGCTTTGTTTATGTGCTGCTGTATTTAATATGCGTTCTGTGCGCGTGATGCGATTGCGGAATTCGTTAATGGTTTCAATGCGGCTGCCAGCGGCCGCACAGCGGCTACTACATTGGCTGCTCAATGCAGCAAGTTGGATGCATTCCCTCCACGACGGCCCCATCAGCGATGCGGGCGGAGGCCTGACTCTTTAGACTCCGTATTACTGCATGTCTGCATCTAGACGCAATGTAAAAAAAAAATGTGGCAGAGACACGACTGCTTACGTGTGGGAATGCTAAAGCATTAGTCTCCCTGCGTGCATTGTTTACGGGTATTGTTTGTACATGCATAAAAGTTCTTTTCTACGATGTACGACACCGTCCGCAAACACGCACACGCGCACGTATGACACCACATGGAAAGCTGTACTACGAACTGTTGCATCACATTTTCGATGCCAAAGTCTGGCAAGGCACACCATTGAATGTGTATATGTCGTCGGCTTGAATCTCTGTCACAAGCTAACCTCCAACTTGAACAGCACATGCAAGCTATATGCAACGAGAAATCGTATGGCACCACCCGGAACGCTGTACGACAAGCGGTCGTGTCACAATTTTGGTACGAATGCCACCACATGAGTGGCGCCACATGGATGTGGGTCAGTGGCGAGTATATATAGACAAACGACATGTATAGCTTTAGTAAAAACGAGCTTTTGGGCAAGTTGGTTACTTTGCTTCCACATAACTGCTGCGTAAAAAATTACGAGCACACCCTGAAGAAAAGCCGTCCCACAACTCTAAAAAAGAGAGTGGCCAACCTTTGCAAAGACGTGGGAAATGATAAACTGTCCAGGCAGATTATGAATTGTAAAGGCAATGCTTTGAAAGTGTTTTTTAGTGCCAAGACACACAAACCAGATGTACCGTTCCGAACTATTGTTAGTGAAAATGGTACATGGCAGGTGCTTGTTAGTCGGTTCCTGCAGAGATCTTTGCTAGGGCTCACCATTAATGACCCTTTTCTTATAAAGAATTCTAGAGAAGTTGTTGATTTTCTAAAAACAAACCGCAGCATTGGCTTCGTTTTCTCTGTGGATGTTGAAGATTTGTTTTATTCGATACCCCACCAGGAATTGTTCGCTTCACTGAAACAGTGCATTGACAAGAGTGGCGTCATCCCCTTCCAAAATTCAGCTGGTATGTCTGTTGACAATTTTCTAACACTTTTAGAATTTTACCTTCAATAAACCTTTATCGCTTTTAACAACCAGCACTACTTACAAACCAAAGGAATATGCATTGGGTCCTGCGTAGCACCCGTGTTAAGTGATATTTTTTTAGCTAGTATTGAACAGTTGTTAGCAACTGTTTTTAAACCGGACGAGGTCACAAAGGTGTACCGATATGTTGACGATTTTTTATCTTATTGGACAAGCAGAGCCCTTTACACTACTGCGCTATTGTTGATAAGATTTTAGACGTTTTTAAACACCATGAAAAGGGACTGACCTTCACTTGCGAAGTGCCAAACGATAATTTTCTACAATTTTTGGATATTCGTTTAAAGTTCGGGGGGGATCACGTGTGTTGGCGGTACTCTCCACGTGTGCAGAAACGTCTTTTGCCATATGATTCTGCACACTCTAAAATAATTAAAAGAAGCATTGTGAACTTATGCCTAGAATCTGCACTAGATAAATCGTGCGAACATGAAATGCAGACCAGCTTTGACGGCCAATTGGCAAGAGTATTGGACTCGGGCTACCCTCAGTCGATCGTGACGGCTGTTGCGGAAACCCTCCTGAAAAAGGTGAAGAAGAAGGCGACGTCCTCGAAGACAAGGGATGTTGAGCGCACTGTGCGTCCGGAAGTAGCCCCCTACCTGCAACAGTCTCGCATAACTTGAAGAATGTAGCGAACAGGTTTGGGGTGCCGCTGGTTTTTTCAGCTCCGAAAAAGCTCGGCCAACTATGCCCTCGCATCTCCGGTAAGGAGGCAACAAAAACTGGCTGCGGGAAAAAGCATACTAAGCCCCATGTAGAGTGCCAGGCAGGAGTGGTCTATGAAATTTCGCTGTCATGCGGAAAAGCCTATGTCGGCCAGTCTGGCAGATGTGTCAACGATCGATTGAGGGAGCATGAAAGAAATTTAGAGAGAGATGAAGATGTTAATTTAGTTAAACATTGCAGGTCTTGTCAGGATTGTTCGCCGCATTTTGAAGGTGCAAGGATTCTAGGCAAAAGCAAAGATCAAACTGCACGTGAACTACTGGAAGCTTACCATATAAAGAAAAAGGGCGTTTTTTGCGTAAGCGATACTTCTGTTCATCTGTATAAAGCGGAATGTGAACTTTTCTCTGCCAGGCGATAAGATGGGTTTCACGGTGTGATAAAGTTTTGTTTTCAGTTTTTTGGATTTGGTTTTTTTGGTTTTTTGGTTTTTGATTTTTGTGATCGAGGTTCGTGTACTTGCTGCGCGCGCATCCGCGGCGGAACCTTTATATTTCCCATTCCTGGCGAAATAAAATCAGTTGTGAGTGCAGCTTTTGCCCGTGTCGTATGTGTTTCTCCCCTTTTTTGTGCTCGTAATTTTTTACGCTGCAGTTATGTGGAAGACATGTATAGCGTTGTCTGAAGTGGGGATGCTTCGCTTGCTGTGTGCGTGTCATACGGCCGCTAGATGACATCCGCCTATTTTTCCTGTCATCTCTGGGATTTTCTTTACTATCTGCGAGTACACACACGCACGCCGCCAGCTTCGCAGTAATGCTTTCGCATTAAATGGAAAAGGGCATCTTTGTACTGGGGTTTCAGTGCACGAGAAGGCATATCCTAAGTGATCCCAATTATCCCGGAGCATTGCACTGCGACGTCACTGTAGTAATGATCCATAACACTGCGACAGACGGGACAGAGAAGAGAGGACACAACACAGAGCGCTCTGTGTTGTGACCTCTCTTCTCTGTCGCGCTGTTATGGATCATCGTGAGTACCAACTCGCCCAACAAATTGTATTGTCACTATAGTGTAGCCTCTGACAGTGAAGCATTTAAGAAAAAAAAAAACAACCGAACACTCGCAAGAACTGCGCTGACATCTCAAACGAAAATTAGAAAAATATTTTAGCGTTTCACCCCACTTAACTAGCCAGAAGTATCAGAATTTTTGCGCTTGTACTTTCGTCTTGTGCTTTGTTTTTCATTTAGTTAACAGAAAACGGTTTAACAACGGGCTATTCTCTTGTAGCAGAGGAGCAGTGCGGCAGTTATGAATGTGAGCGAAGCTTCCTTACAGCTGAGCTGTATCCGGTCGAGTAAGTTGGTCGCAGCCAAAGAAAATCCGTCCTCAACGAAGATTTTATGCATTGGCCAAAATAACAATGCGTGCAAGAAGGCGCGTTGAACATTTATTTTAAAAAAAATGTTTCAAACATGCATGGCCAAGACATGGGAGAGTGAGTATAGGTCTCGAACGCTCCGTGAAAGAATATTTGAGCCTGGGTTAGAAGCCTGCCGGGACCTGTTTGGCTCCCGGTGCGCCATAGAATTTTCATGCTCTCAAAACGCACTACTTTTTGTTCTCTAAAACTTATGAGGTGCCACAGCAAAGAACGAGACTCAAGGCTTGAGTTTTTTCGCTGCCCGCTTCACGTGGCCTCAGAACTTTTTATAACCCCGTGCATGAAGCTATATTACCGGTTTCGAACAAATTGAAATAAGGCACGCAGCAAATCCGCTGAATGCACCAGTTTATGCGCATTTTCATTTTAGACCGTAATAACGATAACGAAAATAATATTTATTCATATCGCGCTTACGTGATTTGCAGAATCGGTAACTTTCATGTTTAGTGTGTGCGTTTCATGCATTCTTGGGACACCTACCTAGGCCAGCGCTGCCTAGGCACACTATGTGCACATGTTGAGGTTTTTTGTTTTAAAGGTTTTTTTTTTGTGAGTACAACATCGGCCTTAGCTTAGGTCAGAGAAATATATGCAGGGAAATGCCTTCCTGGTGTAACTCAACAACTTTTTAAATTTTTACCTCATCTAATTTTTTATCTTTATAAATGCTGAAAATTTAATACGCACTAAATGCATTTCCATGTAACGCACCGGTGAGTTGCAGTTATCATATTAGTCATCTGGTTTTATCTGATATAACTCTGGAAGTCTTGATGCAGAAGCTGTACTTTCGTGTCAATAAACTTCTAACGCGCGTCGAAATCTCATTCTTCAACCAGAATGTTCATGAAGTGATCTCAAGCTACACGTGCACATTAAAGCATTTATCGTATGTCAGCGAACCACCAAAACCCCTGCGATGATTGCGCTCCAAGATCTAATTACAGTGCTTCAAGAAACGACGCGAAGAGTATTTTGTGAGTCGTCTAAACAGCTCGACTCCAGTTCAATGCAGCGCATACAAAAAAACTACACTTCTTTCATGCGCTTAACCTCCCATCTCAGCGTTTATAAACCAAGCGAAAAACTTCAGCGATGATCGACGTTCCTTTGCGAAGTAATGTGGCGCTTATCACGTTGCCTTAGAGCAGCTCGCCCCCTATAACGAGAAGACGAACAATCAAAGTTGCATGCGGTACAGGGTGTTTTAGGGAAGAGTCAGTAATTCTCAAAAATAGGTTTTTTGTAGATAAATATAACTTTTTCAGCATAGTATTACCAGTGTTGACGTATGCCAGAAAACCGGCGAATCGTCTTAAGTAGGAAGTTGGTTGAATAATTTTTATTAATTAACTTTTTAACTATTAGAGTTAGCTGTCTAATTTCAATAAAAGACTTGGAGCCGGTCGTTAGTTATAGCCATATCAGTTTTTATAATTTCCAAAACGCAATTATCCTTGGCGCTGCAGCTCGACTAGATTAGTTTTTTTTTTTTTACTAGTCACGTGCACTGGAAAGCTTGCTTTGCCTGCATGCTTTTCGAAATCTCTTGGATTTTGGTACTACGTAGGCAATTTTTTTCGAGCCACAGTGACCAGGTTAATGGGGGTCTGAGAATTCTAAAAACTGATATGGCTATTACTAACGACCGGCTACAAATCTCTAATTGCAACTAGATGCCTAACTCTAATAGTTAAAAAGTTAATTACCAGAAATTAGTTAATCCACTTACTACTTAACACATTTGATCACCTTTTCGGTGCCCGCCAGCACTGGTAATACTAGGGCACAAAAGTCATATCTTACCCCATAGAACCCATTTTTGAAAATTACTACTAAAGTCTTTCCTGAAACACCGTGTATGCAAGGCTCTCAGATATCAATGAAATTGAAGAACCTGGAGTAGCGTGAGGGCCTTCCATTGCATTGAGAGCCATCAAGGTCCCCGGGCGTGATCACCTTAGTCCTGCTTTGGCGAAACTCATATGCCCTAGCAACGAAACAGCCAGTTTCCTACACACGTCAAAATTTTCCTGTCAATAATTTTGAGCAGCTCGGAAAAGAAACTCGCGGTTGCGTCATTTTATGCCTGCCCCACATCTACAGCGACTGTATTAGAGAACTGAACACTTTTGTCTTGCTTTTTTAGAGCATATACGTATCTACTGCATTAAGAGCTTTGAGGCGAATCAATAAACGTGGGTCTTCAATCATGCCGCGAGTGCTCGTCGACATTCAAGGTTGCTACAATTGATAGACAGCCTCTCTTGGCCTGGTGCATATCCGCCTTTCTTATAAGATTGATTGCCAGCGTTTATGGTATTGGTATAATCGATATGCATTGGCGCGTGACCAAATTACCTTTAAAGCCGGCCGAGTGTCTTTTTTTCCACACGCTTTGCATACCTATGCAGCACTGTCGAACACAAGGGTTCAAACGTGCCCCAACGATAGAGCAGGCATGAGAGAACAAATGCAGCAAGGTATTCATACTTTCAAGCGGTAGACAACGGAAACTTGTCTATCACAACTTAAGCCATTCAGATTGGCGTGCGCAAGGGCTGAAGAAAGTCATAAACCGCTCTTATAATACCTTAAGAGCTTGCTAAGTTCGATCTCTCATTCGCCGGCATCATGTGTATACCATTCACAGTAGTGCACAGATATTGTGAGACAGTGCTTGTGTCGGAATCAGAAGACAGTAGAGGACCTGTTTCTGTGCGGGTGTGGGTGCAAACTAGGCTTCTATAATAAGTAATGTTAAAAAGCTTCAAAAACGTTTAATTCAGATCAGTTCCTGGTTACTAATCAGACCAATATCAGTACAAAACCCGAAACTCACAACCAAATTACCCAAAAGGATCATGACTTTCTCTTGTATCCCCAGTTGAGCTACTAAACAATGCAGACGCCCTACCCTGAGTAACCGAGGAGAGGTTTATCGTCTCAAGTTGTCGTTATTAATTCTTCTTTCCTTCAAGGTTAATCCTTAGGTTTTCCTCAATGTGCTTCTCTCCACATGTACTCGTCATAAGCATGCTCTCGCACTTCAGGACTTTCATGCGACAACAAAACCTTTCTCACGTGCACATAATAGAGCAAGACCACAAAAATGGACAGTCTGAGAGACGGGAAGCCTTTGTTTCCTTGAGCTCCTATATTCATGCGAAACCAACTAGCCCAACTTTCTGTTATTTTAGGACCTTTTTTAACTCTTTTTTTTTCACTCATGGTACGCAGGTGAAACAAACATGATCCGAAGATTAAATTACAGACCTCACCTAAAAGTTAACCAACTTAGTAGAGCAATCATTTTTTTTTTTCGCCAAATACAAATTAATTGTGTCTCTAAACCTATTACTCCCTTATGGTGTTATTTTTATTCAGATTTTTATTTGCAGGTTTTGTTCATGTGGCTTCTAGACAGTATTTTTGGTGGCAGATCGTAGCACATGTGTGCCCATGCTGTATTTATTCATAATACCTCAAGAGTCCCTGGTCGGAACATTACGTACGTTATAAGTGTACGTTAAAAACAGAGGGAGCGTTTTGTGCCGCCGCATTTCATTGCAGTACTTATCCCCGGCTCCTACTGCATACGACATTTAGAGCCGCCACTTGTCTCCCTGTTGTGTCTCCTAGCTTATCTGTATGTGCAAATATAGTCGCAGTCTGTGTCAGTTCCTTTTCTGAGTCCACAGCTCTTACAAACCTCCTGGGATTACCAGGATGTCGTGAAGGAGCCATTCTTAGTCTGATACTGTAAATACTTTCCTCGGCACCATCTTCATTCATTCGTTCTCTTGGTTGCTGTAGTTCGTCACACATCTTACTCCTGTTCAGCTGCGACAAGTTTGTGACGCCACGATACGTCACGCTGAGTTTCAGACCCTGTTATAATAGGAGTCATCGAATAACGTCTTAGAAGCAAAAGACAACACGCGGACAAGTGTTCATTATGTAACTAGTGCTGTAATACGTAGCCTTCAGTAGGAACACCACTTGTCAATACAGCTGCAAGATAACTGAGGAGCATCGATGTTATTTTCAAGCGTGGGTCGCTTTAGGACATCTGGTAACAGAAGCGCAACAGTGCAGTAACTGCTTAGAGGAACACCCTATCGCATTTATGCACTAGCTAAGGTATTCTCTTGACCCGCAAATGTTAGCCAATTTTGATTTAGTTCACTTTGTTTAATATCGACCGCATAAAATAATTACAGGGGGAAGTGGTGGAAATAATACAAATGCATAAAAAGCTCGACCCGCAGCGGTGGCTCCGTGGTTAGGGCGCTCGGCTACTGATCCGCAGTTCCCGGGTTCGAACCCGACCGAGGCGGCTGCGTTTTTATGGAGGCAAAACGCTAATGCGCTCGTGTGCTGTGCGATATGAGTGCAAATTAAAGATCCCCAGGTGGTCGAAATTATTCCGGAGCCCTCCACTGCGGCACCTCTTTCTTCCTTTCTTCTTTCACTCTCTCCTTTATCCCTTCCCTTACGGCGCGGTTCAGGTGTCCAACGATATATGAGACAGATACCGCGCCATTTCCTTTCCCCCCAAACCAATTATTATTATTCTTATTCTTCTTCTTCTTCTTCTTCTTCTTCTTCTTATTATTATTATTATTATTATTATTATTATTATTATTATTATTATTATTATTATTATTATTATTATTATTATTATTATTATTATTATTATTGTTGATGTTGTTGTTGTTGTTAAAAGCTCCAGAGTAAACAAGATGAGAACACAAATATGATGCCAGTCTAAAACTGCTTACTTCAAGAGAGGTTACATGGTGTTTGTCTGAACGAACCGAATCTTTGATTGACCGGAAGTCTTGTCGAAGACGCTTTTAGTACAAAAATAACAAGACGAAAAGAAAAAATATAAAGAGATATTATGATGGTAAGCTAAACCAGGTTAGTGCGGCAAAATGAGATATGCCTCCCATCGCGGTCAATCAACTTGTAAACAGTTTGCTGTTTTCCATCATATCCCAAAGTAAACCTGCTGGGGATATGGTAGCCACTAATGGAGTGCATATTGCAACCGCGCAAAATGACGAGGGACGAAGAGAAGGAAGCACAGGACAAAACGCGTCCCTCTTCCTTCCTCCCTCGTTTTGCGCGGTTGCAATATGCACTCCATTGCTAACCGCCGACTAGCCCGCCTTTGCCTCTTAGATGTGGTAGTCACAGCAGAAGCAGTTCGGAGCTAAATCGGCATTTTTGGAAACGGCGTTTGTCCTCTACTGGATGTAAGCAGGCTGAGTCTGGTGATGGGGAAAACGGTTATTGTGGGGTACTTGCAGTCCAGCCTCAGTTCAAGCGCAGAATAGAGTAGCCAATACAAAGGACACTTTTCAAAAGATACAAATCGTTGGCGTCATTTGCGGCACCTCGTGACCTCGAGCTGTATTGCAATTCTTGCACCTAGGGCCGCAGCTTCACCATGTCTGGTATTCATTTGCGGCACCAGATGCCGCACTGACAATACAGCCGCGAACGTGATATGACTATCTCATGGAGAAGGTCGAGAGGAGAGAGTTCTCATGCTGCAAATCATCACGAAGTTTGCACTCAAGGCACATAAGAAAGCATGTCGCGAATGGAGCGAAGAACGGCGTATGACGGAGATGTCCTGGACCACGCAAAGAAAATTATTGCACTTTTTAAATAGGGCCAGTCACCTTTACAACCCTAACCTCAAGTGCACCCGCTACATCGACACTGCCACCTTTCCTTTGTTTTCCTTATCTGCGTCTTTCATCTGGAGAGAATGGGGTGGAAGAAAACTGAAAATTAGTTTTTTGGTAAAGGAAACGGCGCAGTATCTGTCTCACATATCAGCGGACACCTGAACCGCGCCGTAAGGGAAGGGATAAAGGAGGGAGTGTTAGAAGAAAGAGGTTCCATAATGGAGGGCTCCGGGATAATTTAGACCACCTGGGCATCTTTAACGTGCACTAAGATCGCACTGCACACGGGCGCTTTCGCGTTTCGCATCCATCGAAACGCGGCCGCCGCGGTCGGGTTCGAACCCGGGTACACCGGATCAGCAGCCGAGCACCATATGGCAGGTTCTGTCTGGTCATGAATGTTTGTTTACCTATATCACTCAAGGAAAAGCCCACAACAGCTGTATCTTACCGGTGCTCACCTAGGGAACAGATACGTGTAGGCTAACGAAAAAGGTTCAGCCTAACTTAAGGACAACGCAGCGAGCTATGGAAAGAAAAATTATAGGTGTAACGTTAAGAGACCGGAAGCAGGCGGAGTCGATGGTGGAACAAACGCGTGTTAATGACATTCTAGTCGAAATCAAGAGGAAGAAATGGGTTTGGGCAGGCATGTAATGTGAAGGCAAGATAGCCGCTGGTCCTTAAGGGTAACGGAGTGAATTCCAAGAGAAGGCAAGCATGGCAACAGGCGGCAGAAAGGTAGGTGGGCGCGTGAGATCAAGAAGTTTGCGGGGATACGGTAGCCCCAGCTGGCAAAGGACAGGGTTAATCTGAGAGACGTGGGAGAGGCCTTTGCCCTGCAGTGGGCGTTGTAAAGCTGATTATGATGATGATTATGTGAAACTATCACTCTACCCACCGTGGTAACTCAGTGGTTAGGGCACTCAGTTACTGCGCCGTGGTAAACGGGTTCTAACAAGACTGCGGAAGCCGCGTTTCAATGGAGGCAAAACGCAAAGGCGCCCATGTGCTGTGCAATGGGGCATCAAATGCTGGGATACACCCACATGATGCCTACTATGTCGTACCAAAAACCCGCCCACCGCAAACGAATCAATTGCTGCATGGCGCTATTGTAGTCGGTCGTTTAGGCAAAAATCAATTGATTGAAAACTTGTGCAATACTACCAACAATTTTTAACGCGACTCCATTCGGCTTCACATCATGAGATTTCACGCCCTACGTCAGTTGCAAAAGTCGCTGACAACCTTCCACTGTGGCAGGTGCCAACCTGCCCACTGGCTTCTGAGCAACCTGCCCAATTAGCATGTAGAAATTAAATTAATTCAAATAAATTCAACGCAATTTCTATCTGGCCATCATGGCATAATATGTCATGCTATGGCGCGTCCTGCATTAATCGAAAAATTCACTGATTGGTCGAGAGGGCGATAACGTCACAAGTGACCTTGCGACGTCATCGCAGCCTGCCCACTATGACAGCAGGTAATTAAATTAATGCAATTAATTTCAATTCAATCGCCACCTTCCCACTGCGGCGCGAAAATTCAGAACTGAAAAACAAAGGCGTGCGTGCCACCATGAGAGGGCGGGGCAGGCAGGTTAGAAGAGGTTCTCGGCGGACGTATCGCATGGCCATGGGCATGCAAATAAAACTAGAGGGGACAATTAATCTCCGCCTTAATAATATGAGTTAATGCACGTATACAGGATGTTTAACCTAAGACTGCACAATATTTAAAAATAGGCGTTCAAAAAATTTTAAGGTGCCGTTCTCTATGGCCAGGAGGTGAATTCAGGATAGATTTCGTATACTAAACAATCCAAAACGCCGATGACGACGATATCTGAGAAGAACAAAAAGTAATAAGTGGTTCTAATAAAAATAATAATAAAAAGGAAGGAAAAGATTTTTGCTAGCCCCGGCACCTGCCATCGATACTGAAGCACCATAGCTGGAGCAGCGGAATCTAAGGATAGCAGGCTGAATGGAGAAATTAAATGAAAGACGTGAGGGGACAGGAAGAGAGGATATGGCGGAGAGGTAATATGCACAAAAACAGTTTACACAATAATAAATATATAGAGGTTGCAATAATAATAATAATAATAATAATAATAATAATAATAATAATAATAATAATAATAATAATAATAATAATAATAATTAATCATTGGTTTTGGGGGAAAAGAATTGGCGCAGTATCTGTCTCATATATCGGCGGTCACCTGAACCGCGCCGTAAGGGAAGGAATTAAGCAGGGAGTGAAAGAAGAGGTGCTTTAGTGGAGGGCTCCGGAATAATTTCGACCACCTGGGCATCGTTGGAAGCGAAACGCAAAGGCGCCCGTGTGCTGTGCGATGTCAGTGCGGGTTAAAAATCCCCAGGTGATCGAAATTATTCCGGAGCCCTCCACTACGGCACCTCTTTCTTCCTTTCTTCTTCCACTCCCTCCTTTATCCGTTCCCTTAAGGTGCGGTTCAGGTATCCGACGATATATGAGACAGATTTGGCGCCATTTCCTTTCCCCGAAAACCAATTATTATTATTATTTTGTTAACAGTTTGTGCATATTGCCTCTCCCACTATCATATCTTCCTGTCCCCTCACCTCTTTCATTTCATTTCTTCATTCTGCCTGCTATCCTGTTCGAAATGCACTTTGGGACTCATTTAACACTAACTTCATTCAACAGCTGGAATTGTCATAGCACGCATACACGAACGCACGTACGACCAGGCACGGACAAGTGATACCTTTTGTCGCCCATGCATCAGCCCATTTTGATTTAAAGGCGTGCATACACCAGGTATTAATGCGAAATCATTACTAGGCTATGTTGGCGGGGTCGTGTCACAAGTGTGTCATCAAAATGTGTCGGAAGCAGTTATGGGGAACTCAGAAGAGATAGCGTCAAACGAGTGGTTGTAATCGAAAGAGGATGATGTGAGGATGCTGCGCAAAAAAAATGATGTCGATAGAGTGATTAGATAAATAATTAGAGCCAAAAATATCCAAAAAGTGCGCGGAGCTAGGACACCGTTTGGCGCGAAATTTGAAAAACCGGAAGTGTAGGCGGAGCCAACGCGTGGCGCCAAATTTGAAAACCTGAAATGGGCAGTGAGTAAATAATGTAGTGTAATTAAAGAATTAATGTGTGAACTGAAATAAAAAGACACAAGTAACGAATTAAGAATGAGTTAAGAAATTAATCGACGCCTTCACATTCCTCCAATGCGGGTAGCCGCAGTGACCTCTGAATTTTAGTTGTGTGTACACGTATTGGAGCGTGGCGACCAAAACGCTGCAAAGGGGCATGTTCGGAACGGTCACCATTTTTCCTTACGACCAATTTATGTGGGATGTACGTACGGAAGCTTGCTACCAAAATCGTATTGTCAACGGTTAGTGGCGTGATTACATTGGGTTGCTAATTACACGTAAGAAAACGTGGTACTGATCTATTTCAGGTATAGCTTTGACTAACTTTGATCATGCACCAACAATGTTCCGCCTGTATATACCCTGGTGTTGGCTCTTTTGTATGGGATCTCCTATTCAGCATGTGAGCTTGATCAGATCAGAGCGGGAATTTCATCCGCATTTGAGGCGTGCATCTTTATGCTACACTTCCAACACGGACCCTACGTGATCGCCGTGGTACTCGCAGAAGTTCTCTACGAAACACATCGACCACGACACTACTCGATTTTATCCCGAATTATGCAAACTATCAAGAATGACGTGCGCACACTTAGCATAAAAACGAATTCTAGCATAACCGTCCTCTATTAAAGCATGTTGTCTATGGACCATTCAACATACACTGCGGTCGACCAGTCTCCGCTCTAACCGAGCTCACAATTGATGCTGATGATGATGATAATGAATTTTTATGGCGCAAGGGCATCTGCGGCCAAAGAGCGCCATGGCACAAGGTTTTTATCCGCTACTCAAGGTGGGGTCAAACACCTATATCCCAAGGCTTTCACCCTAAATAAGCCGAGCACCAGGTCAGGAGAAGCTTGTACCCATTGTTATCACCGGTGGGTACCCGGCGGCACTGGGATCGAACCCCGCACCTCCTGCATGTGAGGAGGATGCTAAAACGTCTAGGCCACCGCTGCGGTGCCCGAGCTCACAACTAATACTATTTAACCAAGCTGATTAATCAATATTTATTTGGAACGCCGCCTCTGTGGCTTAGTGGCTATGGTGCTCGGCTGCTGACCCGAAAGACGTGGGTTCGATCCCCGACGCGGCGGTCGACTTCCGATGGAGGCGAAATTCTAGAGGCCCGTGTACTTTGCGATATCAGTGCACGTTAAAGAACCCTAGGTGGTCGAAACTTCTGGAGCCCTTCACTATGGTGTCCCTCGTAGGCTGAGTCGCTTTGGGACGTTAAACCCCCATAAACTAATATTTGTTTGGCTCGCGCCTTAATGCTAGCGGAACTCACAGCAAAACTTAATGCTACATGAATTGTTAGGTTAACGTAAATAATTCGCAATTCACCCACAGTCGATACGCATTCGTTCTTTGCACTCGACTCTTATCATAATTCCCCTCATAAATGCACCTCCTCAACTAGCCGTCCAGTTAGCTCTATGAGCATGACGAAATGGTTTAGGCTGCACATCGACGAGCTCTCCCCACGTCCGAAGTAATGAGGACAGAAAAAAATTATCGTTTCTCGCTTCCTCTCTTGTGCAAGGAAAAGAAAGGCTCGCAGCTTCGTCTTAATTACAGCCCATTGACATCCTCTCCCCGACCTCCTCCGAAGCCTTCCACTGCGTAGACACTTGTTGACTCTCGCCCAGGAGCACGTGCGCAGAGATACGTGATCACGCAAGGCCGCTGCGAACCACGAGGCGCGAACGGCAGATGATGAAAAAGAGAGGCAGAATGACAATATATATATATATATATATATATATATATATATATATATATATATATATATATATATATATATATATATATATATATATATATATATATATATATATATATATATATATATATATATAATATATATATATATATATATATATATATATATAAGAGAGGGACGGCAAATCTGACGAGACTGTTCGCTCTTATTGCGTCAGCTGTTTCAGCAGCTACGCTATGTAAAGTCGCCCACACACCTGTCTAGAACGCTCGAGCTACTCAGTGGAGAGTACACTTGCGTCATTTACCAGTGCGTGGTCTTGAACGAGTGGCATTAAACGAGAGCTTATCGCACATGCACATGCACATGGATCACGTTCAGCTCTTGATATCCTTAAATGTTGTCTAGAGTCAAAAGCACATGCCCAACAATTAAGGACAAAAAGCGTTTTTCAACAACAAAGAGATTATGAACGCAATTTTTTTTCATATATTTTAAGGTTACCCTATAACAATCAGTATTTTCAAATCTCCCGTCAGCAGGGTTACAGTTTTTTTTTTGCTATTAACGTTTTTGCTATCGTCGAAAGCGTTCACCATTGCGTTTCTATGGCAGTCTTAACTACTTAATGACTACTCAATAACAATAACTGCTCAACAGAATAAACAAATGACTTTACGACACAGCGGAAGAATGGACCATTATCTCCAATATTTCTATATGTGTATTTTACAGTTATCCAATATTCAAAACTTTTGTCCAAGAAAGTTGGACATGTTTAAACAGAAAGAAAGCAAGTGAATAAATTTTTTTCTCTGATTACCACACACGAAAGGTGGGGGCGGGTTGAAGTCTAGGACTAAAATGGGAACTCCTATACAAGGTAAGTGAATGAGAATAGTAGGAGTTTTAAACTAGATAATACAATACATAGACGAGTACACGTCCTCTTGTGAAAGCTGGCAAGCACCCTGAGGTTCACCCCTTTCTTGTTCACTTTGCGTTGTCAAGAAATCCATCTACATGCTCTCCCTCTACCATCGGATATTAAATATAGCAATACTAGCCGAAAAATTAGTACTTAATGCTCGCGATAAACAAAGATGGGGAAGTATACCTTAATTACTACGCGCACGCATGTATCTTTTGTCAAATTGTGGCCAGAGGTTTTTGAAAGGACGTAAAGCACACAATACAACGCAATATTATTGCAGTTTCGTTACAGTTCCTGATCTAACGTGAAATTTAGCGACGTCTGGTGCAAATCTTTATTGGAGTTTGATTTGCAACAGAGAATGCCTCTTGCAGTGCCGAGTGGCTAGCCAGTGGTAATGTTGCGAAAGGTCTGAATTTCCGCCGTCTACTAAGACGAAGGATGCAGTACTTCCTGTATGCCTCGTGGCAAGCGGCGACAACATGCCACATTTAATGTAACACCAGGCGAGCAAAACCTCGAAGCATTGATTCTTGCGAATGAACTGCTGAGACCAATGCACTGTGTTGTCTTTCTCTGAAGAATTTTCGTATAAAGCGCTGCTACATTTCGGAACAAAATCAGGGTGTTATCATGAAAATATGGCACTATCGCTTATTTAGACTTGTCGAAATGAGAGATACACAATGAAAGACTGCGAATGCTCTCGTTTGAACACACAAGCCCTGGCAAAAATTTCTCATTCAACCAATTCCCACCAGAGGCACTTTAGAATACCGTGATTTGGAACACACTGACATTCTTATTTCTGATACACTCTGAAAGCTTTATAACTAAGGTTTCCAAAATTTCAAAAGTTTCTAGAGTTTTGTACTGGTAGGCACGTGTCATGGATATTGCTTTCTTGTTTATAATGTTGCTCTCCAGCATCAGGCTCTGTCCAGTTAACAACCAAACATGAGAATGAAAAGTGTTTTATATCTGCCTTACTTATCAAAGAAAAACAAGCTACCATTTTCGCAACTATTGTGTACATAACAATCTCTGTGACACCACACGGCCACATCTTTTCGCGAAATAACGGCGTGAAGCAAATACATTCTTACTTCAGTAATCACTTTTCCAGGCTGATCTCTTAAACAGGCATTATATTCGGCACCCGAGTGTGTATTTCAATATCTGAGCGCGTTGCCGCTGGCTTCCGAGAGACAAGTACTTGATGATTTCTGGTGTTTAGGATTTTCTACCCTGTCTTTCTATACAATGTGTGAAAAAAAAGCTCGGAAGTAGATGAGTTTGGTGGGAAGTTCTACTATCTAAACTTAAGTACCAGTCATTCACGTGGCGTATAGAGGTTTCTGCATTTTTTTCGGGCTTCTTGTGACTCTCTTTACGACCCGTCATAACTCAGCGGAGATCCTCACATGTTGTGAGGCAGTTGTGACTACTTTCTTTTTATCACAGTCTCCTTATTTCTTAAAACAACCGAAATAGTAAGTCTGTAGAATCTCCACTTAGTACTTCATAATGATACCATTGTTTGAAATTTGAAATACTGATATGGCATTGGTGCCCACATGGTGTCACAAGTGAAAGTCTATAGATATTCATATGGCACGGCATGATGCAATTTTTTTATTCAGTACAGACCATTCAGACAAGCTCGTCAACGATGCAGAAAATAATTGAGCAAAAAAAAATCCTTCTCAGCTACCCCAGAACGCTAATAACAAGTCTAATAACAGATTTGGCCGTCGACTCCTCTAATTTGATGCTGATGTGTTTTTTTTCAACTTAAGTCCGCGTCGAATGACATGAGCTTGATGAAGTCTTCCTAAGCATATATATAATTTAAAAATCTATGGCCAAGTCAACTAGCGTAAGTCCAGCGCGTTGACGTGCCGATGAGGTGTGGTCATCCATTGAATCTTCCAGTCGTCTGTGCTCTGTAACAGAAAGAAATCGTCATTACTGACGGAGCAATCAACCGCCATTCCGAAGCTGTACGAACTAGTTTCATTATATTAAAGTGCAGTGACAAGCGTCAGTTGTTTAATGCTGGACAAAAACTGTTTATAAAAACCACACAGCTGTTGAGGTTTTCGATAGTCTTGTGGAAACGTCCAGAAAACTGTTTTTCCTCTCTTGAGACCAAACTGCAATCTGCGTTGCGATGAGCAACGCAATAATACAATGGGCCAATGTTATATTTCGACTGGGCAACGCGGTAAAGCAATTATGGTCGAATACAGTTCCGTTAATATAAGATTTAAGCCCGAATTATGCGTCCTACGAACACTGAAGAAATCTGAACGGCCATTAGGCATCTCTGGAGCAACTGCTACGGTAATCGGTATATACGTCGCTTCAAACGGCGACCGATAATGCATAAATGCTTGTTTTTTTGGCTTGGTGCTAGTCGTTTGGTCCAAACTGATGCTAATTGTCTTCTCTAGCAAGACCGGTGGATGACTAGGGAGGAGGGCTAATATTGGAATAATAGCGCACTGTTGCCCAAACCTCTTAAGACAGTTCTTGAAACCAACAGTCCAGTATAAGTTTTACAAACCAAGCCTGAAAACTCTATCAGGATAAAGCTGTTTGGACAAAAGCAGCTATGGCACCGGTTGCACTGCAAAGGTTTTCATACCACTGATTAGAATGTTATGAAAGCTGAAAACGAGAGATATCAAATTTCATGACATTGCCGTCAGTGGTATGCCAAACACTTGCCGAGCAAACGACGGATATAAATATCTGATGGGTCTTAGCTGGATCCGACGAATTGTAGCCTTACAGTCGTGGTATTGCGACCTAAACCTTTTCTGTGATTCCTTTCCACTTTATTTCGTCTCAGGAGTTTTCTGTCCCAAAACAACTTACCAGCCCTTGTATCCGTAGCCTCCGTAACCGAAGCCGTGTCCGAGACCGTAGCCGAAGCCGTGTCCGTAACCTCCGTAGCCGAAGCCACCGACGGCGACGGCCGGGGCAGCAACGGCAACAGGGGCAGCAACGGCCACGGGAGCGGCGACGGCCACAGGGGCGGCCACAGCCACAGCAGGGCGAGCAGCGACGACAGCGCCACCGTAGCCGAAACCGTGTCCGTAGCCGTGACCGTGTCCGTAGAGGCCGAGCACGTGACCGGTGCTGACGCCGTAGGACGCCGACACACCCTTCACGACGGCGGGGGCAGCAGCGACGGCGACGCCGCCATAGCCGTGGCCGTAGCCGCCGAAGCCGTGGCCATAGCCGCCGTAGCCGCCGACGAAACCAGCAGAGGCGGCGGAGACAAATCCGAGAAGGGCGACGGCCAACTGTAGAGCAAGAGAGCAAACATTGCGACCAGGTCAATGCGTTCTCAGAAGCTAAGATATGTCCGTAATGTTTCTTGCACTTTCGATGAGCACGCGGCTGAAACTCGTGCCCCGAAGACATTCACACTGAGAGTGAGTAACCTTCAAAATGTTTCGAAGACATAGCTTGTAAGGCACAAGCATGTTAAAACAAGGCTTAGTTAGCAGTCACTTGGTTCCAGACTTGAATTACGAAAAGACGTTAACCCGAAGCGCGGTCGGTATAACTTGCGTTAAGGCGAAAGGAAAATTCAAAAACAGGGTCGCTGTAATGGGAAACCTTGTATAACTTTTCGAAAGAAGTGTCCGTAAGTCGGATCTAAATTTTTAAAATATTCACTCTGCTCATTCCTGGCTAGGAATGGTGCGCTGCAGACATGAACGGGTCCGTCTCCAGCTGATAGTTGTCGATAGAAAGCATTTCTTGAGCGTTTACTTAGTTTTTGCCGCTATGCTGGGCAGTAGTGCAAACTAAAAAAAAAAACATAAAAGAAAGTACGTTAACTGGCGCATTAAATGGCTCAGTTTGGAGTAGCCCACCGCATACGTGATTAAGCCAGCTCAAGAAATCTTGCAGTCGATCGCTTTATGTTCAATTTAACTTTTAACTTGACGTTTAATACTTTCTAAATTATTATTTTCCAGCAGTCTGGTGAGTCCAACCAGCTGTAACGCCTCCGCTGGAGTTCGTGCATCGTCTGACCCAAAGCTGACCTCTTCATGTTTCCCTCCTGTCACTTGGACCTTCACCTGAACCCCAGTTTCGAGTGCTATTGAGACAGTGCAATCCTGCCTTCTTCCGGTGAGCGCACGAGATCTGTTAAGCTGAGCCGGCGTCCTGTCTAAAACGACAGACACTAATAGTCCTCTAGTTTTCTGTACTCACAAGGGCGTTCATGGTGAAGCTGTTAGTTCCGCTAGTGGACGAAGAACACAAGAGACAGTGAATGTGGAACCACTGGGACGATTCCTCCCGTTTTTATACTCGAAATCGCCGCCCGAGAGTGCAGGTGACCGCTGGCGTGAACGAGAGGTTTTTCACGCAGAGAATAAGCAAAAAACCGGACCCATGGTAGCCAATGGTCGCCGTGGGCTGGATTCTCTTTCGGAAGCAGTTGGAATGAACGGAGTGGAGGGTAAGTGGGAGAGGAGGAACTGTATAGTGGGTGGGGTGATGGCAACAAGCGATCGCATCGAAAGGGTCGGCGGAAAGCCCTGGCCAGGCAGGCGCGTTCCAGCTTTCCACCGGACAGTCCAAACAACGCCTCTCGCGTTCCCTCTCCTCTCCGACCGTGCCGAAACGTCGGCATTAAAAAGACAAGAACCTATACGCGGGCCACAATGAAGGCCTCGCCACTCTCGCCGCAACTACCGGCACCGCCCCGCGCTCTTTCTCTCTCGCCTTCTCTCGCCCCGAACGGGACCGTCCGAGAGTGACGCCGGGTCCCGTCCTGGATCTCATGCCAGCCAAGGCTGCCGGACCGAGCCGAGGCGTTTCGGCCTAAACGAGAACGCGCCGGTCGCCCCACGTGTTGGCGTAACGTGCGCAAACGCTTGGGCCGCGGCGCGGCTCCGTGCACAACCGTCGATGAGCGATAATTGCAATGCGCCCAGAGTCTTATCTAGCCCCCAGGGACGTCCCAAGTGTTGCTTGGGCAGCCGGGTCACTGGGGCAATGCCCCGTAGTGTTTGACCTTTTTTTTTCTGTGTAATTCCTCATTACCGAGTACGTGACAACTTCGGGAAGAGTTGTCGTGGTATGAGAAAGAACCTCCGGCTCCATTCTGAGTAAGCGCATGGCAGAGGCAATGCGGTGAGGAGCCGAATTGACGAATCTTGCTCTACGCTGAGGACAATAGAGCAGCAAACCCTAAAGACATTAGGCGGGAAATGAACACCGAGGGCAATTTCCGGCACAACACGGGTCGAAGATTAGGGGGTGACACTAATTATTCTCAAATAACCGCTACTCTGTGCTAACCCGCCGCGATGCCTAAGCGGTTAGCACGCTGGGAAACTTAGCCGGAAGGCCCGAATACAGTCCCGTCCGCGGCGGCCACGTTTCGATGGTGGCGCCCTTGCGTTGTGCGATGTTAGCGCACGTTAAATAGCGCAAGATAGTCTATAGTATTCCGGAGTCCTCCACTTCCACGTCCCTCATAAACGATGTGCCACTTTGAGACTTTGAAAACAATTTAATTTTTTTTTTGCAGATTGCAGGCTACTTTATTTCTTTTCGGTTCCCATCACTAGTGCATAGCGTGAATTTGCTTCTTAGAGTCCTACACCGCTCTCAAGTCGCATTACAAGCGTCTCACCTTGAATTCAAAAAATAAAATGTGATGCTGCATTGGTTCCTTGTACACAACCACGGCAGCAGCAGTTGTCTTTCTTCCTCAGAGCTGCTCACCTACGAAGCGATAGACAGTGACTTTGTTGTTCTACAGGTCTCAGATTTTCAAAGGAGAAGTACAGTGATACGCTTCCCTTCCTTCCTTTTCCTCGGGCGTAAGCGTAAACAACGCCAAGCGCCCTCTGGCCTCAGCTTGTCCAACTACTGACCTGGTCTGGGCCGCTTATGATGACAGACAGAAATGTTCGTCACAAATCGTAATGCCTATGTCTTTGTAGGAATGCTAGTCTCCGTACATAGGGTAAACGGTGCGGGCGAAGCATGCCTCCGGCTTTTACAACGACTGCTGTATACGGGGATTTCTCTTGGGTTGAATTGCGTCGTAGTGTGCCGTGACCAAGAAGTTATCTTTCGTCAGCAGGCCGATTAGTGCTAACAGGCTGGACGGGGAGTGAGTGCTCTTGGGGATAGGCCTTGTCTGAATACGCGACAGAGATCTTCTTGGTCCACATGGCTTTTGAAGTGAGCGGTCCCATCGGAAGGGAGACGGGGCAGAGGGTAGGAATGGGATAAATCGTCTCTTTGTCGCTTCTTTACCTCTAGTGAGGAAGAAAACGCTGAATTTTTCACGACGCCGCCACAAGAGCTAACCTAAACAGACTCAATATGTACCATTTCATAGAAAATATAGCAATGCTTTTAGGTTTAGAGAGCGCCACGGACGTTTCGGTAATGCCTCAAGTCTGGCTGTCGCTGGGCAAGAGTTTTGGATATCGGAATATTGTGAGGTACTACTATGGAAATATTGAAGGTAATGGTCCAGTCTTCCGATGCGCAGTAAAGTCGTTCAAAGTTTTTCCATCGCTCGCATTCAGTAGTTATGACTGCCACCAAAAAGCAATGGGGGACGTTTTTGAAGAGAACAAAAACGTTAATGACAAAAAATGCGAGCCTGCCAAGGGAAGATCTGCGGATATATGGATTGATATGATGAACTGTCACATTATATGAAAAAATTACGTTCATAAACTACTTCACGTTGAAAAATGCTTTTGTCCAGAATTGCTGGTATGTTTCACTTTTCCTGGGAAGAACGCTCACTACTTAAACGGCCTCGTTGAAAATGACAAGAGAGAGCTAAACAGGAGCAAAATATAATCAAGGCCATCCTTATTTTTCAGATTGCTCTCGAGGGGTGCCAGCGGCGACGGAGGCTTTCGCCAGAAACCGATGCCGCGTCTGGCTCCAAGACCACTGCTGTTGCTGGTGCCAAATAAAGCTCCTAGCTGGGGCCTAACTACGGCAAAATGTGAGCGGTTGTTATTTCATTGCAAGGAAATTCAAGGTGCCTAAACAAGAAATTCTTTTCAACCGAGTGGTCCTTGCCTGAAAAATGTTCGCACCGTTCTTGGTTCTTCAGTGTATTCTCCAGAGAAAAAATTATTCTCAGTGCCATTCTTTCTGTAAGGTCATTCAGTGCGTCCTTGTGTAAACGTCAGTGTTCTGTGTGTCTTTATGTGTTGTACAAAAGTGTAAGAGTGTGTCCGCATACGTGTGCGAAAGTGCTCAATTTGCTTCCTAGACTATGGCGACAAATAATCAGTAGTGATTAATCATAATAATAATTGATTTTGCGGGAAAAGAATGGCGCAGTATCTGTCTCACATATCGTTGGACACCTGAACCGCGCCGTAAGGGAAGGGATAAAGGAGGTAGTGAAAGAAGAAAGGAAGAAAGAGGTGCCGTAGTGGATGGCTCCGGAATAATTTCGACCACTTGGGGATCTTTAACGTTCACTGACATCGCACAGCACACGGGCGCCTTAGGGTTCAGTACTGATTGCACGTCTTCTTTTCAAGACATTGGGCACCATATGTAACATTTAGTAATACACGCACTGCCGCCTGTCAGCCCGTTATAGCTCGTTGTGCAATTGGCGGTGGGGGCTGGGCAACATTAGTTTTCTTTAGTTTTTCTATGCCAACACTAATATATGTCAGGTCGTTATACTTAGTGGCACGGGTAGTGACGCTTTATTTTTCGTTCTTTTTATCGTCCCGCAATAATTTTTGCCTTATTCACATTACTTAGTGACACGGGCAGGGACACTTTATTTTTCGTTCTTTTTATGGTCCCGCAAAAATTTTTGTCATATTCCCATCACTTAGTGACACGGGCAGGGACATTTTATTTTTCGTTCTTTTAATAGCCCCACAATAATTTTGTCATATTCCCTGAAGGCCTCTTATCAAAGCTCTGAAGATAGTTGGCTCTGGGCCTTGATGTGATACAATACCGTTTCGCATGTAAGTCAGTAAGGTCTCAGTTCCTATAGCCGTATCGAAGCAGGCTTAACACGCTTTCATTATAGTCGCCGCATTCTATTTAGCGGTCTTCACAAAAGTAATGTGACTTTTAAGGGACTTCATTCGGCAATTTACAGCAGTAACTGTATCGGCACTTTCTCTGGGTTAAACAGCGTCTTCGTGGTAAGACAAATGGGGATTCTGTCCAGGTCCACGCGTCCAAGTCCATGTGTCCGCCACGTGTTTCATATGGGGACAAGTTTCCCAGTGCACGTGTTCCTTACTGGAACGCGGAAGTGTCATTTAAGGAACACGTTGATCAGGTGCTCACTACGTTTCAATATAAGGTCAATATAAGGTCCCTTCAACTTGTCCCTTATTGGACGTGGGCGTATCCCTTGACGAACACGTGTACCAAGTGCTCACCACGTGTCTCCATACGCTCTAAACCAGAATACACCTACACTGGAGTAAAAAAGAGAGTAAGCTGCCCTCTTGCGCACTCACTCTTACTCCTTTCTATTTAGTGTGTAAGGGACACGTGATCCAGTCCACGTGGTGAGCACCTTGTACACGTGCTCCTCTAGGTACACTTCCACGTCCAATACGGAATATGCGGATTACACCTATAAGGGAGTAAAGAAGGTGTAACCTGTCCTTAAGTGCACTCCCCTTTATACAATGGAGTGCACTAGAGGACAGCCTACCCTCTTTTTACACCCTTTTGTTTAGTGTGTGGGGTGTAAGTGCTCTCGAATATGCGCCACTACTTGCGACCATGTGATCCAGCTGGGCTTGGAACTAAGCAGTGTTAATGGTGAAATAGTACGGGTATGTGGGTCACAACGCTACTCTCTGTTACTTTTGCACCACAACAGAGGGCGGAAACTCCGTGCGTTCAGCGTTTTTGTCCTCCCTGCCTTTTTGTCCTCGTTTATTTACCGCTCGAAAATGCCTCCGATTTAAGGAGGTATGATCCGACAGTTTGAAATGTAGCTAAAGGATCTGGCTACTAAAGCTGCACATGCGGCCAACAATAAAACAAACACTCCGTGCCACCGAAATGCTGCTGGAGTAATTCGCGCGTTTTTTTTTTCATCTTGTCTCAATAAACGCCGCTAAAAGTTACAAAACTAAACCTTTCAAAGCGCTGATAGAGTCCCGGCCTTAAGCAGTGCGACAGCTCGCGATCGAGGGCTTGATATGTCGAGCCACTTTCTTCGTGCTAAGTTTTTGGTCACCGCACCGAAGATTCAGCGGTGCGCACTTCCTCGAGGGCTGAGTAACTGCCAAGAAGTTTTCTCAAAAATAAAGGCAAAACTTCGAAGGCACGCACCTATCCTGTTAATGTATTGCAAAGTGAAAGACACCGAAGGCCGCACAAACCAGTCAATGGGTTTCATTAACACATGTCGCCCAGATTACGCAAGTGCCATTTCCGGAACAAATGTGAACTACCTGTAGTTAAAAAAACAAAAACAACCGAATGTGACTGCACACGCTTGAAAAGCACTGTTTACTACGCCCGATTCAGAAGCATTGCTACGCCCACTACACGCAGGCCCGCTCCGGATTTCCATACGGCCAAGGTCCCTTCAACGCCAAGCCTTCCGTTCCAACAGACCGTTAGGTTGTTCGCGAAATAAATAAAAAAAACGACACGAAGAATTGTAAGTACGAGCCACGCCTTTTTGCAATGCGCAGACAGAGCTTAAATTCAGGCGTTGAAACAAAACTGAGATTCAAAGCCTAACATATCGCCTCCCCCGTACTGTCCCAGGCCCGAGCTTCATGCACTGTGGCGACTCCTCATGAATATTGATTACGCACAGTCCGGCCCCGTGAGTCCCGCCAGTTCGATAACCAGCACAACGGCTGAGCCGGAAAGCCGAACGAAAAAAAGCGCCGCACCAACTCTGTGTGGAGCGGACAGAGGCGGTGAGTTAATCGCCAGCAGAGATAACCAGAGCCTGCGTTGGGTGCTTAACGGCTGCACGAGGCTGACTACTGTAACTAGTGCGGCGGTGCGGAGTTGGCCTGCAACCAGAGTGACCTCGAAGAAAAACAGCGTAGCGCCGTCCGCTCAGCAGCAGCCTTCGGTGCAATCATGCACGCGCGCTCATACTGAGTGAAGAATAAAGATTCGTACCGAAGTGGTTCCTACGTGATCGATTGCGTCAAAAGAAAACATGCACAGTGGAAGCTGTGAAGTATGCCACAGATTCCCCGGACTGAGGTGCTGATTGTTTCGATTAAGTATGCCGTATGATTTCAAGTTACTTGAAATCAGGAGTGCATCGCTATGCCCAGTGTTCATTAAAGAAGGAATGAGGTTGAAAGGAATCAAACGGCGGATGTGGAGACTCGGAACGGATATGCTACCTTCCGTACGTAGGGGTGCCTCTGCTAGAGGTGACAGCAGGGACATGGAACAGGTGGGTAAAGGTAACGACCAAATAATAGGTAAAAATAGGTCAGAGGTCCCAAGTTGCACATCGCTAATTACTTTCGCATAGGCTTGCTGTTCCTTGTTTAGAGTAACTTCAGCAGCAGCCCGCTTCCCCCAATCCCATCATTCAGGCCTTTAGCGTCCTTTAGGTCACTTCAGGTTGCCTTTACTCAAATGAGAAGAATAAAATCATGTTGTGGTTCATTATTTAATTTATGGAAACATTTTTACACGGGGCTGTTCACTCGTTAGATGGAGCCGTCAATCTCATCAGCTTGCATAGTTTTAGAGTCAACGTGCATTTCCGCCTGGTAGCTGAAACCAAAAATCAGTTAGTACCTTCACGCTGTACTCTTGACCTCTCTTTTATGTGCTTGTTTCTTGGATAGTTTATTTTTGTGAGCTTTTTTTGTTCCCACAATAAAAAAGGCGAAATATTATTTATCTCCAAATAACATGAGCAGTTGCAGTGCTGGTTTTTCAATGCTGCGCTTAACAATTTTTCTTTATACTTCTCTCATGAAAAATTGTTTCTTGCTCAACACAGAAACATGAAATAAACGACTTGTCGCTCTCTTAGCCCGTAAGAATTTACTCAGCGTCCCTTCTACGTTCGCATGCAATCGAATTCTGCAGCGTGGGCTACAAAGTCCCATAGCTTGCACATGTGAATCTGAGTAACGCCTTCCACGCACATGAGGCTACCTTGCACACGAGTTCATTTCGAAAGACGAGGGAGTAACCTAATTCTGGCGTTGTTCACATAATATGTCGTTTAGCGTGTTATTTCATCGTCCAAGTTTCTATTCTGTTCCTGCATTGCTTTGATATCGGTTATAAGTTGCTGCGATTAGTTTCTGAGCTTATAAGCCCTGCTTCCAATTGTCCTTTTTTGCTTTATGTTTTTGTCTGTTTTCTGCGCCTGATTCGTAATAACGCTAGTCACAACGCTGGGGTAAAGGTTTCAATATATTAAAATTAGCAAACATACATAAATAAAAGCTGTATGCGCAGCAAAATATCCTTCCGAGAGCTAAAGTGGTACAGTGAATTATTTCAGTTTTTCCTGCAATAAAATGGCATTCAGGGAATCGCGCTCGACTTCTGTTCTGGAGTTCCCGGGTTCGAACCCGACCGCGGCGGCTGCGTTTTTATGGAGGAAAAACGCTAAGGCACCCGTGTGCTGTGCGATGTCAGTGCATGTTAAAGATCCCCAGGTGGTCGAAATTATTCCGGAGCCCTCCACTACGGGACCTCATTCTTCCTTCCTTCTTTCACTCCCTCCTTTATCCCTTCCCTTACGGCGCGGTTCAGGTGTCCAACGATATATGAGACAGATACTGCGCCATTTACTTTTCCCAAAAAAACCAATTATATAATTATATATATCGCGTTTCTTATGTGCGGCACAAGATTCGACCAATAATAATTGGTTTTTTGGGGAAAGGAAATGGCGCAGTATCTGTCTCATATATCGTTGGACACCTGAACCGCGCCGTAAGGGGAGGGATAAGAGAGGGAGTGAAAGAAAAAAGGAAGAATTAGGTGCCGTAGTGGAGGGCTCCGGAATAATTTCGACCACCTGGGGATCTTTAACGTGCACTGACATCGCAGAGCACACGGGCGCCTTAGCGTTTTTCCTCCATAAAAACGCAGCCGCCGCGGTCGGGTTCGAACCCGGGAACTCCGGATCAGTAGTCGAGCGCCCTAACCACTGAGCCACCGCGGCGGGTATTCGACCAAATAAAAGAGAAAAAAAAAACATTTTCAGCCGTACGTTATTGTTTTCACAGCGCCTAGACAGGAAAAGTTTTTTGCTTGGCGCACTTCAATCGCGTGGTGTCTGTGCACCGCCCTGACCTGCCAACAGCTCCATCCTCCGAGCTTTTCCTTAAAACGGGCATGTCCTGATCCATGTTTCGTGGAGTTTCATGAAAATCGCCGGGCAAGGCTCGCGAGTCCTATATACCTTTTCACATTCGCCTTTTTGAGCACAGCCATATTTCTACTGTGCTGTGCCAGTTGCGTTCTGATTGGCCGATTTCATAAAAAACATCGACTACGCATGCGCACCTCAGTCCAACACGCACGCTCGCTCAATCAAGCTTAAATAGAGAAAATGTCTATATTTGGAAAGGTGGTCGCAGAAGCGAGCTTCACAGATGTGTGCCAAGTGATGTAAGGAAGCCTCCACTGCGCTGCGCTCGATGAAGGTTCGAAGGCCGCGGAATGTATGGCGACTACTCCAATAATAATTCCTCAAGAAATCTTTTGCAATAGCACCCAAACAAACACTTGTTTTATGTTTTATGTACGTGCTTCTGCGTACATTGACTCATTTTGTCAAAAAGGTTCTTCTAAAGTGCCTTGCTCAAGAAATATTAATAGGCACCCGTTCACCACGTGTCCATCTCAGGGAGCAGCAAAGACTGAATGACTGTTCACTAGAATTGTAATTCCAAGACTGCGAGTGGCATAGTCTCGGGGAAACTAAGAAGTCAAAGTACTCTTTCCAGGCTAGGTCACGTCTGCTCGCTAACACTAACAAAATGTTGTCTTGTACTAGCAAGAAAGACCATCAGAAAGACTAACGGCATGGAAGCTGCGGAAGCGTTCATTTTATTATCGGCTGCACGAAACCCTAATAGTCTTAGGCAAGCAGACGAAACCTGCACGCCACCTGCTGACTACTTTCGAGCTTTCAGTACACGCATGTCTACTTTTGAGCAAGTTATGCGTCTTAGGACACTTGGGAGAAACGTTGACTCTAAATTTCAACCAATGGTTATGAATCGCGAAAATAAATCTCGTGTCCGGGGAGTGATTTTAGCGGCGGGTTATTCGACGTTGAAAATGAAAGAGAACAATTTGGGACGGATTGATTTTTTTTCTTTTGCCAGCATTCCTTTATTTCTCAAGCTTTGTTACAAGCAAAGCGAGGATATGCACAATCGTAGAAAGAAAATAAGAAGAGAGGGAGCGGAGTATAGATACATAGCCTGTGAAGAGAAAAAAGAATGTTTCTTCGCGTAATAATTCCCATGGGTGACTAAATGTGCGCGCGAAGCAGCTCCAAGTGTCCTTTGCCTTTTTAAGCCCGGTTCCCAATAAGATACATAATGGCACAGGCGGCCTTTCGCTGGCTGTGCCTTTTTTCATGTTTTTGCTTGATCTCCCGTGAAAAGTGCAGAAGCGTAGAGCGTGATTCGTTTTCAATAACTTAAACATTTTATTAACGACAACAACCAATGACTCCGTGCCCACAACGGGGCCAAACGCAGGCTGGACGCTCGCGCAGTCCTCGTCCCAAAAGCCGGTCTTCTGGCTGGACCATCCATTCACTATTTGTTTCCTAAGTGTTGAGGTACCACCTGCAAAAGATAGATAATAAAAATAAAAGAACACATACATGCATCACTCCCAAATGAAAACAAACACCAACCCTAAAATGCGCTAAGTACCGGATGCCAATGCTTGTAATTAAGTTAGTGCCCTTAACTTAAACCCAGTCATCTTAGCAAAATCACTCAACAGTGACGACGGGTCAAAGCGTCGATTATCAACCCAGACTTGTATGCTATCCCAACTTATAATCGCCTCTAGGAGTGTACAACACGTAAGTGCCTGAGAAAAGGATTTTCTCTTTCATTTCTCCAAAATTTTAGCTAGAGGACCGGGCATCTTAAAACATCTCTGCATCTGCAGGCTACTTGCTACTATCAAGATAGCCGCAAAACCGAAGTGCACATATTATACGGCGGACATCTGTACCATTAGATTTTGTACGCTCTTTCAAGGGTTCACACGCCGTTTCGAGTGTTCCCAGAAAGAAAACAGGAGCTGATCTGTTCACAGTTGGATCGGTTGGGGGCCTTAAGAACTCTAGGGTTGGAACTTGGCTCTAGTTTCGGCCCCGCGAGACGTACGTTGGCAACTTCCTCACTCTAGAGACACAACAGACCACTGTCCACCGCATTCGCTTCTTAACACATTTCCAAGTCGCGTACCACATACCGCTTAGTACTTCTTGAAGCCGAGACCGTAGCCGCCGTAGCCGCCATAGCCGAGACCGTAGCCGCCATAGCCGCCATAGCCGAGACCGTAGCCGCCATAGCCGAGACCGTAGCCGCCGAGGCCTCCATAGCCGAGACCGAGACCGTAGCCGCCGACGGCAACGGCAGGAGCAGCAGCGACGGCAACAGCCGGGCGAGCGACGGCGACGGGTGCGGCAACGACGGCAGGTGCGGCAGCGGCGACGGCACGGGTGCCGTAGCTCACGCCGTGGTTAACGTGGTTGGCGTAGGAGGAAGCCACAGCGGGGCCGGTCCGGCCGATGGCAAAAGCGGGGGAGGAGACGACGGCGACACGGGGACGGACGGCGGCGGCAACGGCCACCGGGGCGGCACCGTAGGCGAGTCCACCACCGTAGCCTCCGAGTCCATAGCCGCCGAGGCCAGCACCGTAGCCGTAGCCGAGGGCGCCGCCGTGGCCGTAGCCGATGCCTCCGACGAAACCGCCGTGGAAGCCACCGGCGTTAGCGGCGGCGAAGAGGCCCAGAAGGACGGCGACCTGCAGGGAAAAAGGTAGCTTAGTCTCAACGTCTACGAGTCCATGCCCAAGTCCGTGACTACAAGTCTTCTGAACTTCCGCAACGTATAACTAATCGCCTGCCTTCCTGGGGGCTGGTGTTCGTTCAAGCCAGCAGAGTCAGGTACAATGATTTTACAATGATTTGATATTCCCCACGGTTAAGTCGACCCAAAGGTCCAGGATGGCGCTTATGCTGTTTGAAATGCTGTACCGTAAGCCTTTCAAGTTGCTGTAACGACAGTTTAAATTATACCTTACCGCTATACGAAAGGGTATATTCTAAATATTGCTGATTTTAGGTTCACGTATACTGTTAGCAAGGTCTATGTCCCACGAATTATGACCTCCTAAGCTTTAACCCAAGCAGCACAGGTAATCGGCCCAGTAATGGCAATGGCTGGTTTCACTCTGGTCCTTTGTACGACCGGCCTTTGACAATATATTTCCAAGACTGGACAGATTAGTTGTGCTGCTGGGATCAGTGTAACATCGAGGTGCTTCGGAGGTTGTTATGTAGTGCGCACACTGATAGCTGAACGAGCGTGGCGATTATATCCGCTGTAGGTTAAATGTTTGGGAGCTGTCGCACAAAATTAAATTTCTTACGCTCATATGATATTATTGAAGGCTAACGCACTTCAGTGCCTTTAAATCACCTCGATATCTTACCAAATGTTACACTTAGTGTTATATTAAGTAGATAACTGTCCTTTCCGCAACTCTAACTTTGTTCTCTGTGTTGGTAGGGCATTAACGCAGGACGTGACTAATTTGCGGAAAGTCAGTTGAATAGGCAATGATCACAGTTTCTTTTTTTACGTTTATCCTCGTATTACCACATTATTCCGCTTTCAAACGAACAATGAACTATACGTCCTTGCTATTGAAGGGGCAGGGGGGGGGGGGGGGGACTATATAAAGCCTGATCAAAGCCCAGCATAGTGACCACAGTTCTTGGGGGGGTTTCGGTGGTATACACAAGGAACAGCGCAGCCCTCCCAGTGGTACACAATCAGTCCTCTCGCCCCGACGTGACGATCGTTCTTCGAGGTGCGACGCTGCCTCACGAGTAGGGTATACTTACGAAGGCGTTCATGGTGGCTTTTGGGAGTGAACTGCGACTCGGGACCGAGAAGACCAGTGACTGCTCTGGCTTCCGGCGGCCCTTATATACTTCGAGCAACGCTGCCCCCTCCGTCCCATCGCCGAGAAGGAGGAGGTCAGCAACGCTGGACGCAAGAGAGAGTGGAAAAGAGAGAGAAAGGGAAAGAAGTGGGAAGGGGAGGAGGACCGCTTGACCCTAAAGCCCAGCGTGCAGTCCGGCAGGAGTAGCAGCCAATGATCTCGGCCAGGGATCGCAGTGGCGAGGGGGTGGCGGAGTAGCGTTAAGGCCGCCGCCTTGGGCGTGTCGCCGAGGCTCTGCAGCTGATGCAACGGACGAAACGTCGCGGTTCCCGTCGCTCGCCATCGTCCGGCCCGCGCTCGTGGCCAAGGTCGTTCATGGCGGCGTGCCTTTCGCTTCTCGATACGCCACCGCACGCCGCTTCTGTCCTGGAGCGGACGACGGTATAATCGCGGGGCGAGGGACGGAAAAGGGGGAAAAGCCCGAGAGGGTCACCGCGACCTTCTCCGCCGCTGGCCGTGCTTTCGACGTGTCTAGACGCTCTCCACAGTTGGGGAGTAATTGTGACAACAGTGTTAATCGGCATTGTATGCGGAGTTCCTCGCCTGCAACGCAGGGATCACGCTTTATGTTGTTGCTTCTGCGATCGCTGTTTCATCGCAAGCGACTCTTGGAATTCCGCCTCTTCCCGAAGGCACGTCAATCGTCCGCCTCTAATGCCGTGACCCTACGGTCGTGACTGTAAGGTCGTGACCCTAAGATTGTATACTATAAGCACTATGCTGCAACGCATGCTGGAAGGACTTAAAGCTTTAGTAGGAATAACATCTTAAATGATGTTAGCAGAAATATAATACACCGACACCTACCGGAACCTCACATGGCTGACCAGCACTGTCCGGCAGGCAGTGCATTAGTTTATGAAAATAAAAATTAGTACTAACATTGCAGCAAATATCCTAACATGGCTGTCATTTTCAGAGAAGATCGCGTATGAAAAAGTAGGCAATTTATGAAATACTGCTATGTAACTGTAACAAAAAGTGCGTCGCACGAATACATGATACAAATACCTCAATGAGAATGCTCTGTATAAGTATCATGGAGTAGGTAGGTTTGTAGAAGTAGACCGCAGTCATTTTTTTGTTGATTTCTCTCTCTTTTTTTTTGTACACATGACAATGGCCAACATCAGGAAACCCCGCATCTTAAAATTCAGTGTTTTTGTTAAAAAAAATATAGATGAGCACGCCCCCGGCTGAAATGCGCACGAGCAAAATATGTGCAAAGTAATAAAATGCTTTGAAGGAAAAAGCATGGAAGCTTTTTATTCTTTGAAGAGCCAATTTCTCAGTTCATCGATAAAATCATGTTTTTATTTTTTGCAGCTTGTTTCCAACGGGGTTGATTTTGGGCCCAATTTTGTGCAGCCCGCTTGGTCATGACTTCTTACTTCCTGTAGGGACTCTTTCCCCGGCCCCATTCACTTTCCTTGGTCGTGTTGTACCGGCCACCGATTTGTCGCTATTCTTGTGTTTTCTCTACTGTCCACAACAACAGCCTACGCTGGCATATTTGTGAGCCTATAGAACAAAAAACTGCAAATAGTACACCCTAATCAAGACCAGCAGGTGGTCCAGAGCAAAAAGGGGCAGCCCAGCCCGCCGCCACGCTAAGTGGCACGCTTCACTTTTCTTTTTTCTTTTTTTCAAAAGCCCGCCTGGACCAAGCGCAGCCCAGCGCCGGCCTACACCCTCGCCTGCGTCCCTCGCGAGAGATACATATCGATACGTCACGTACGCCGGACGCTAAGCAGAACGCGGGTACGGCGTGGTTACTGGCCCCGCGCCTTTGCGGCTGCCTAACGGGACTCCAGCGGCGGTCGTTTCGCTTTCAGCCGGCAGACGCGAGGCAACGCACTGCGTTGAATAAGAAGAGTGCGAGATGAAAGGGTGTTGGGCGAGTGAATGCTCCGCAGCGGCGGTCGCTCGGTCATTTGGCCTGGACCACTCCCGACTGCATGCCAGCACATTTTGCCGGCGCGCGCGCACGCTCCGAATAACGCTTGCGTTTGGCGTGAGCGCGGAGCGTGTGTTGTTCGTGAGCGCGCGTATTACCGGAACCCTCGTTAGCCCGCCTGGCCTGCCTCCTGCCTGGCCGTGGGAAGTGCTGCCGCTACACGGCTCCGCCGGCCGAGGAGGTGGAGAAAGAGGAAGGCACGTGGGGAAGTGAGAGGTCGCGGCGCGGAGCGCGAGACGCGGAGAGTTCGCGCGCTTTTCTCGCCGCCGCGCCGCCGCAACCTTGCTTCCGCCGGGAGAGAATTGGCGCGAAAATGCGGCGCGCGTTTCGGGACAATTTGTCCGCGCCGACGTGAAGCGGCGCGGGGGCTTCTCGCACAATGGAGCGCGCCGCTACGGATGTTTGTAGAGCTAACGGCGCGTGAGAAAGACATGGCGCCTCTGTGTGAATGAAGGCGGTTTTTATTTTATTTGTATGAATACTCTAAAGCCGCTTTCATGGAGAAAGCAAGTGGGTTTTGATATCAAGTAAGATCATTGCAGCGGCGAAATCAGTGGAAGCACTGCAGGGGTTAATCCTTCAGGGATTAAGTTTGTTACTGCGATCATTAGTCCATTAAAGAGCAACAATTAAATCTGTCAGGGCCCAACTGCAAAGGGACATGCCACAGCTATTCTGCCCACGGACTAACCTTAGCTAGCGAGGGGACTAAATGGGGTTGTTACACCATTTTTGCCCACTCAAGGGCATTCTCGGGGAAACGCGTGTCTGGCCTGCTGCTATGCACGCAAGAGGGAAGGACATGAAGAGGGAGAGAGTGAATGAAGGCTGTACCGTAGGAGCAAGGCCACTAACACAGCGGGTTACGACATATTGTATGGGCGAACAAGGAAAAAATCTCATGAACACCTAATTACATTATGTGCTGGCAATGGAATAGCATTCGAAGCATTTGGCGCCTTGGCCGGAAGTGACTGGTTGTTCCCAGATTGTTCTTTTTTTTTCTGGACGGCGCCGGGTTTTTGCTCCGGTGAGGGTTCTTTGCCATCGTATAAAAATGTTATTCTATTACGGCAATAAATTCTGCGTGCAAGAAAAGTAAAAAGAACAGCTACAGAAATCAAAACGCAAAGTAATAAGGAAGTTGATACCCAGCAACATGTTATCACACCTCAGTAGACCCTATTCACAATCAGATTTGATGGACGGCAGGAGGGCCCTGCGTGGCTACCCTGTACCCCCCCCAGTCGCCATACTTTTGTGAGGCTCGAAACTAAAAGCTCAAACTGAGGTCGGCTTCAGACCCAAAAGAAGCTGCATAAAGGGAAGTGGGTAGGAGGCAAAGCACCAGACTTGTATAATAGGCGTAGCGAAGAGGGCTGACAAAGGCCCCCACTGCCACTTCTTGGGGCGGGGATCATTAGACGTTTTCAGCATACCGGAGACGTACTACCGGAGACGCATACCGGTTTACCGGACCCCTCTTGCGCATGCGCAGAGGCATTGTTGGGGTGAGGGGTACGGTACCCCACTGCGCGTGCGCAGGAGGGGTACGGTAAACCGGTATACGTCTCCGGTAGTACGTCTCCGGTATGTAAAAACGTCTATTATCGAGTTTGCTGAACAACCCTACTGCGTGGCTCGTGGGGATGCGACCGCCATCTTGTTGCGCGCTATGGTTATGTGCATATTCGCTCCGCGAAACTGACGTCATATCAATAAACTCTATAGCAGACAAAAAGCCTCGCAGTGATAATGAACGATGTTCACCAAGTAATCCCGAAAGACGTTATATTTTATAGTGTTTCTCGGTGCAAAAATAGGTTCACATCAACCATCTGACGTGCTTCTTGTGACTGTGTCTTCAAAGCAACAGATGCATTGGTCAGTCAAAGCATGCAGAGTTCTTTCTGGAGCAATTTCTGTGCTCGCGTGTTTATATCCGCCAGTATTTATTCGAGTTGTTATGATGTGAGCAGTGAAGAGCGTGAAGCCAAGGTTTTACATCACTGTGGTTTGAATTGAGGTGCAGATTTACAGCTAAGCTGTTAGTGGCTCATTTGTGGCGTCAGCTGTGGTGTCGTTTGCGTACACATCACGTGACCATCTCGCATCCTCGTGGTGACGTGACCATGACGCCACTTTGATGTGACCTGTAACGTGACATTGCGCGGTCGTGGCTTCGCCACCACGGCATAGGTCACGCGGCGTCACGTGAACGTGAAGCCAGTGTAGTGTTGCCGTCCACGTGAGGTAGACGGCAACCTTCTAGCGGGCTAGCTTGCTCCAGGGAAGTTAAGATTGGGCGAGTATGTAGTACGAAGACAAGAGAGCAAAGAAGCGAACACGACACGGCAGAATATCAGGCTTCTGGATTCTCGCTCTGGAAAAGATGATAGCACGTTTTCGGTGCAAGAACTCACAGACCTGACGTCCCGTTGAGCACGATTGGGTCTGAGAATGACACTTCACAGAAGTCGATCGTCTTATTCTTATAGGACAAGCTAAACCTGCTAGCCCTCAACGATCCATGACAGAGAGAAGGCGGGATTCCTGACAACACAAAAGAAAACGAACAATGGTCTAGAGGGAACGGTCTGCTAGCCAAAGGTTCGACAAGCGGACTTGCCGTCGTCTGGACAGACGAAGACCCCACACGTTCCCGCCGTCACAGTACGCCCCAGACGATGACTGACAACGCTCATGCTAGCAAATACGTTTCCACTTATATTAACAACACAGTGTACCTTCAACCCGTAACAGTGGATGAAATCATGTCCGTTATACAAGCCTTAAAGAACTCTAGCAGTTGTGACATCGACGGTCTTCAAGTACGCCCAATCAAACATGTAATTGATATTATTGCTCCCATCCTCACCCACATTTTTAATATGTGTTTAGAATCAGCAACTTTCCCAGCGAGAATGCAGTGCGCAAAAGTTACTGTTGTGTACAAAAAAGGAGATTGTAATGAGCTGGGAAATTACAGGCCGGTATCTATTTTACCGATCTTTTCAAAGCTGTTTGAAAAAGTCTTGTCTTCGAGGATGGCAAATTTCATTGAAAAACATAATCTGTTAACACCACATCAGTTTGGTTTCCGTAAAAAGAAATCAGTTGAATTAGCGTTGCTAGAGCAGAAAGAATATATATTAACGGCGTTTGAAAACAAAGCAATAGTTGTTGGCATTTTTGTGGACTTTTCTAAAGCCTTCGATTTAGTTAACCATAACATTTTGCTGGAAAAATTAAGTAAGTATGGAATACGAGGACAGGCACTAGTTCTTATGAAATCCTACCTATCCAATAGACCTCAAGTTGTGAAAATAGGTGCTTTTGCATCGAAAGCTGAAGCTGTTAGTTGTGGAGTGCCGCAGGGAAGTATTTTAGGACCCTCACTTTTTAACCTCTATCTGAATGATATCGTCACTATTAACCCTAAAGCAAAATTTGTTATTTATGCAGATGACACTAGTATTTTTTTTTTGCTGGGAATGATATTAATCTTCTTGTTGAACAATGTAACAGTGCAATGAAATCCTTAAGGGAATGGTCGAGAGTAAATGCAATGAAGGTAAATGAAAGCAAAACAAAAGCGATTACATTCAGGCCGAAAAACAAGCACATACCTCAGCATCAAGATATTATAATAAACTCACGATGCATCGCTTTAGTCGAGAATTTCAAAGGTCTGGGTGTCACCTTTTCCGCAAATATGTCCTGGGATAATCACGTCAAGCATGTTCTAAGCAAAATAAGTCAAATAACTGGTGTAATAGGTCGTTTAAGGTATATCCTTCCCACACGCATTAAGCGTTTGCTTTATCATTCACTCTTTCAATCACACTTGAACTATTGTCAATTAGTATGGGGAAACACAACATCCACTAATATAGAACACATCCACCTGTTACAGAAAAAGTATCTCCGATACACATATAATGCTTCTTATACTGCTTCCACCTCAACTTTTTTTAGCAACTCTGCTGTAATTCCAGCTCACAATCTCTATAGATATCGCTTAAGCCATGTATATAAACAAGAAATCCGCAGGAATATCAACAATATACGTAACCTATCCCAGTTGCAAGACAGAACTCCAAGTTACCTTACAAGACACTTCGAGGATTGGTCAGTACCAATGTCACGTTCAAGTTACGGGAAACTGTGCCTTAAGTACACAATACCAACGCTTTTGATTTATTATAATTCTGTCCGTTTTGACCTCTTCACGGCAACCTACAAGGACCTCCGGCAGATGTATTTGGCTTCTATGTAATGTTATCTAGCCTTGCTGTTGATTTCGTCTGGATTTGTAGAAGTGAGTTCCGCTGTTGTTTTCTGTTCTTTTTGTTTTCTGTTGTTTTCGTTTACGAGTACTAAGTCTGTATCATAATAAATATGTATGTATATGTTTGCATATCAAGAATATGTTACGTGTTGCCGCCACTCTGCCAAAATAAGGGATTGTGGACCCGTCAAGCTGTCCAAGGACAGCTTTTTTTCTACAATCCCCCCATCTGTATTCGATGGCAAATAAAGATTTAAATTCAATTGGGGAGAACGAATAGTTACAAAATATGGCCCCCGAATGCAAACTACAAGAAAGTTTCTTCTCATTATCGCCAAGGAATTTAGGTTTTCTTGACTATTATTCTGTTGTTCTACACACCTAGTCCAAGCCATTTCCAGATAGGCTTTTCTCGAGGGATGCCTGAATCTGACAGGACGCCATCAACTGAAGCAAAAAGCAGCCGCAATTGACACGTTAAAAAAATGCTTCAGCGCTGGCTGTCGTTCTTCAGGAAAATGACATCAAATGCGGTCTTTCCGGCGCTTAGTGCGTCTTAAGGGAGGAGCATACATCCGTGCATGTCATGCTGTGAAAATTCAGTACCTATTGAGCGTTGTCATGTGGTAACGCTGCCTTTCTAAGCCCAGCAAGCTGTAGACATCTGCCGCCTAACATAGTCATTACGCGGAAAAGGCGCATTCATCAATCCTAATTAATCTGCTGTTTTGTTGCCTGCTGCGTCTCTTCAATCTGATGCGCTGCTTATCAGAACTCGACCACAGATATTTATTGTGCAATATTACTTTGACTTTCAAGAAATTTAACAAAACACACACGTTCCTTTCATAAGTATCTGCACACATATTGAACTTCTCACGTCGGAGCCTCAGAACAAACTAAAATGTGATAACATTCTATCTACGCTGTATAGTCAGTAAAAATGCGCTATCACTAGTGCAGTGATTATCAGTGCATCAGGCTGGTAGTGTCCACCAGTGCCAGAATGACAAGCTATGAAAAAGACACCCAGCAAAGACAGGCTCTTGCGACTGCGTGTCTCTTGCGGCATGAGGTCAGAATGCAAACGGTGTGCAAGATAAAGAGTTGCTTCTCCACTTATTTTAACAGTTTTCTCTTTAACTGGACGAGACAGCAAGGAGGGGGGGGGGGGGGAGACCACGAGGACAATATATGGATCCCGGTGTTCTTTGTGCAGCCTCACAGATCATAACGTAGTTCTTGCACGAAACTCAGAATTACAGTTGAAATGATTTGGCAGCCTTAGTTTTTTGGTTGCGGTGAGTCCCCGCCAACTGCATTTTTTCGAAGAGCCTGACGTCCGTGCCATATTCTAGAGGTGTTCAGTGTGTTTGCCTTCTCTGCTGTAACTTACTTGTTAAGCGGCTGAATTGACAGACGTTCTGCGGACACGACTGCATGAAACAGCTTATTCCTCACGAACCCATCAGTTTTTCATACAGTCCCCACCAGCGACGCCGCGCTTGAACCACAGGTGCTGATGGTGACTACATCGAAAATTTATTAGATAGGCTGCACCCGCGGCATTCATAATAGCGTTCAGCATATCTCCCTATTTTAGGTGATATTTAAAAAGGAAATGGTGTACAGTCCACAGGTATATATGGTCCATCATCACCATCGGCCCGACTACGCCCACTGCAGGGCAAAGGCCTCTCTTATATCTCTCCAATTAACCCTGTTTTGTGCCTTTTGCTATCATTCTACCCCCCCCCCCCCCCTAACTTTCTACCGCCCCCCTGCTACGCTTGCCTTCTCTTGGAATCCACTCCGTTACCCTCAAGGACAAGCAGTTAACTTTCCTTCACAAGACATGCCCTGTCCAAATCCATTTCTTCCCATTGATTTCCACTAGTATTTCATTAACCCCTGTCTGATTCCTGACCCACCATACCAGAGACCAAAGAGTGACCCGAGGGGGCAGACAGACGATCCGTAAAGCGCCAAATTTCAACTGTTAAACATGTGTAGCCCGTGGGCTGTGCGCCGAAATTTACGGTATCTGCACCCGGATTCTTCAAAGACAGCCTCCACTAACAAGTGCACCCATAATGAATATGCCTGGTGGCTGGTGAGAACTTCATCAACAAGTGAAGCACTCAAGGAATAACGGACATTCCAAACTTATTTAAATAATTGGTTTTTGGGGGAAAGGAAATGGCGCAGTATCTGTCTCATATATCTTTGGACACCTGAACGGCGCCGTAAGGGAAGGGATAAAGGAGGGAGTGAGAGAAGAAAGGAAGAATAGGTGCCGTAGTGGAGGGCTCCGGCATAATTTCGACCACCTGGGGATCTTTAGCGTGCACTGACATCGCACAGCACACGGGCGCCTTAGCGTTTTTCCTCCATAAAAACGCAGCCGCCGCGGTCGGGTTCGAACCCGGGAACTCCGGATCAGTAGTCGAGCGCCCTAACCACTGAGCCACCGCGGCGGGTGATAAAACTTATTTGGACATAACACTTTCCATACAGAGCACTTGAGTAAAAGTAAAATGTGGATTCATATCTTACCCAACACCTCTATACCTCCATGTTGGCGTGCTGTTATATATCTGCAGCCGCCTTATTTGTATTTCATTCCCTCATACCTGTATTTCCTTCCCCCAAAGCAAGCAGAGTGGCGGCAGTGCAAGTTGCGTCTTTGCTTTGAGTTTCTCCACAACCCACACGAAAGCGAGGCCCCTAACTGCATCTGTCCCTCAAAACACCTCGCACGCCACTCCTGCATAGCAGAGAGCCCGTTTAGAGCACAAGCAGCGTTTAGGGCTGCTTAAAATTCAGCGCACAGCCAGGTGCATAATCCGCTTCCATACAAATCGACAATGGCCTCCCTGAATGGGGCTATAATTCAGCCTGGCTACGCTTAAGGACACCCGAGGACGATGAGAAGCAACGACCTGACTCAAATTTCGTCCCGTGGGCAACGAATCTCGGGGAAAGTCTCCAACGAAGTCTATTGCTTTTATATTTATATATGATCTATACAAAGTGTCCCAGCAGAAATGAAACTTCATTGCATGCCGTCCATATGTGAGGCTTGCCTAAGTAAATAAAGCAACATTGAACACTGCATTGCTCTCTCTGACGCGGAAACGACAAGGCCGTTAATATGACGAGGAATAAAGAAAGCAGGAAATGACGTCGCATACTTTCGCGTCTTGTATCCTGCCCGCCGGTGTTATGCAAAACGTCCGTTTCCGTTATGTCGGTACTCACAAGTCTGTGTGACGGCTTTGCGCTACTTTTTTTTTTCACCACCTCCCTCTGCTTCCTTCTCTATTTCGATCTAGCATTACATTTCACTATCCGTTCCATAATTTCGCTTTTATCATAGACCACTATTCCGTTATTAGGAACAGAAAAATGGGCGACTAGGCACTCAACAACTACACTCTGAACAGACAGGAGCAAAAAGGCAGTAAGCTGTCCTCTAAAGGCATTTCATTTTTACCAATGTCTATTTAGAGTGTAGTTGCTGAATTTAGTTGCTCTATTTTATAAAATGGAGTGGGCTCGACGACAATTTACTCCCTTTTTTACTCCCATATAAGCGTATTCCTGCTAATAGTGCAGCATCATCTGTTGGCCGCCATAGCGAACATCGTGTAACAAAAGCGGGAAATTTTAAACAAGTTATCTTGAGAGGACTAGAGAGTACCAACAGATTCTGTGCGAATATAGTGATTATAATTACCGACACTAACTCCTCACTGCAAACTTAATCCTACAAAACGCTTCCTGCACTCGCACGAACTATTAATGCGGAAGCATTACTAATCAAATTATGAGAAAACCCGGCGACGTGTGTGTGTACTCGCAGATGGCACAGAAAATCCCAGCGAAGGCAGGAAAAATAGGGTGACGTAATCAAGCGGCCGTGGACGCACACAGCAAGCCGAGCACTGCCACTTAAGACAATCCATACATGTCGTTCGATATATACCCGCCACTGGCCGACCTCTATGTGGCGCCAGTTTTCCCAACCTTCGTACCAAATTTGTGACACAACCGATTGTCGTACAGCGTTCGGAGTGGTGTCATACGATTTCTCGCCGCATACAGCTTAGGTGCTAATGAAGTTGGAGGCTGGATTGTGCCAGGGATTCAAACCGACGACTTATGCGCCTTCAATTGTGCGCCTCCTAGACTTTCGTATCAAAATGGCGGTGCAAACGCTCGTCGTACGCCGTTTTTGGATGGTGTCATACGCTCGCGCGTGTGTGCGTGGGTGGTGTCATACATCGCGCCACCGGAAATGGTGCAGACAGTGAAGCGCACTGCCTGCGGCACGCCAGTTCGTCCCTAGATTTCACTGCGTCCGGCTCTGTATGTGCTCATGCAATGAACACTGAACTATAAAGGTTTTCGCATTCCCACTCGCAAGCAGTCTTGAGTGTGTCGGTCGAATTTTTCCGAACACCATAAAAATCAGTGAGATGTGCCGATGATTCAGAATTGCCGCGGTAATTCTGAGCGTTCAGCGCCACGCTGCACGTGGTGGCAGCCGTACAAACTAGAGGCGTTTGGCCAGATTATCACGGCTTGACTTTATTTAGCGAACAGCTCAATATATGCGCTCCCAAGAGAGCCAGATATACACAGGACAACCAAAATGAGCTTTTGCTGAAGTTACGTAAAGGAAACCATGTATGAACAGGAGATCATGGCAGTGCTGGCAATCGAGCGAAAACAGTAGAAAATAAGACGATGCGATTGCTAAAATGCGGATAACGGTGCAGTTTGGTTTGATTTATGGGGGTTTGACGTCCGAAAGCGACTCAGGCTATGAGAGACGCCGTAGTGGAGGGCTCCGAAGACTACGACCACTTAGGGTTTTTTAGCGTGCACTGACATCGCACACTACACGGACCTCTAGAATTTCACCTCCATCGAAATTCGACCGCCGCGGCTGGGATCGAACCCGGGTCTTTCGGGTCAGCAGCCGAGCGCCATAACCACTCAACCATCGCGGCGGCTGATAATGGTGCAGTGATCATGTCGCAGCTTTCTGAGTATTACCCTGCGGTGATATTTAAAAGATTTTTTTCGCGCCGTTTTCAGTCTTGAATCATGAACCAACTGGCCCAACAATCGTCCCTTTTGCAGTTATATTTAAGAGCATTTCCTTTGTCCCTAAATTGCCTTATTTGTAGCAGTGAGGTAAATCGTGACTTGGCAAATGTTGGTAACAGTGTGATGACGGGACGACCGAAAAAAAAATTTCTGTGGTTTAAACTTTGGTTAACCCTAGTGAAAAGCGAAAGCTTCCTTTGCAAGGCTACCTTCACAAACGCCACACACACTGCCAAGCGGATTATTGTCTGTAAAGCGTCGATGAAATGCCCGATGGGGTAGTACGTTGCCACCTTGCCACTGTGGGTAGATTGTGATGACGTCAGCAGATCACATGACCTGACACCTTGTCACGTGACTACCCTAGGTAGTGAAGCTTTCGCTTCAAAATACAACACAGGCGCTCGTGAACCAACAAGCCCAACTCACCCCTTTGGTATATGTATCCAAGGTCAAAACGTGTGTGACAGTTCATTCCTTGATAGACCAGAATGACCCGGAATGACTAGATGGCGAGAGGTAAGACAATTAATTCTTAAGTGCTGTCTGAATGTTGAGCCTTGTTGAGAGGGAACAACACCGCCGCGTATGACTCGTTATTGAGCAACTATCCGTTCGGATGGACAAGTTCGATACTATATGGGATGCGAGAGAGGCAGGATGGTTTTTGTGATGGGGAGCAGCGCCTCATTTAGCTGTATAGGCACGTTGTCCGGCGTATTGGTGAATACACCGGGTGCTTTCTTACAAAGCTTCGGTGATTGTTTTGTGGCAAGAGAAGGATGTCTCCATGTGTTAAGTAGAGGTTTTGCACACAAATATCGGCGCTGTTCTGTTCTCGCTTATACGGAGACTGCACACTGATACCACCCTTTATGTGAATTAAATCACACTACCTCTGATATACGAGCACACGCTTTTAGGTACAACTTTTGGCAAAACTCACATCTTTGCTTCACAGAAACACCGCCAAAAAGAAATCCTTCAGTTGTCTGAGCACACAAAATGTTCTCGCACGGAAGCACTGGGTTCCGACAGGAGCTGCCCTTTACACACTTATCGCCCTGTACGCTCTTGCTTAGATTATGAGTGATTAGTGTATGGACCTGCGCGACAATCACACCTAAAACGACTGGATGACACAGTGCATAATCTGGGTTTGCGGCTCTCAGCTCTCCATTACAAGCTCCCCCCTCCACACACACACACACACACACACACACACACACACACACACACACACACACACCACACACACACACACACACACACACACACACACACACACACACACACACACACACACACACACACACACACACACACACACACACACACACACACACACACACACACACACACACACACACACACACACACACACACACACACACACACACACACACACACACACACACACACACACACTCCTTCAATATCTACTTAAGAAATGAATCGCCCCTCGTATGTATACGAATGCTTACATGTCTATATATAAGAAAAAAAATCCTACCGAAACAGCTCTATTACCCCGCAGCTGCAAAAGTGCAGATCGAGAAGACTGTTCGGCAATAAATTCCAATCTGTGAGGCCCTTGCAACTGCGGTTCGAAGATAAATGCCAAGAATTAGGCATACCAGATGCCCTTTCCCATATCGCCTCAAGACTCGATCCACTGCCGTTATGGCACGGCCTTTCCTTCGCCGTATGTGGCTTCACATTTATCACACTTTCTTAATAACCAAGCGCCACGTGAACCCATTTTACAAGAATACCTCGCACTATTAGAAAAATATGCGAGTTACACAAAATTTCACGCAAATGAATCAAGAACAGCTATACAGTGGAAATTGAGGAAAACTAATAAGACGGCGGTAATGTGCATCAATTTTTACTGCTGAATATTATGCTGTGTGTGTAGTTTATCGAAAATAATAAATGAAAACATCGAGAAAAGTGTAACTCTTTACTGTTTCCTGAGCATGCTCACGAAGCTACATTCCAGACATTCCACAAAAAAAAAACAAGTAGGCAGCATCATACACAACATAGAAAACACCACAACGCAAGAATTGATCATAAGGTTCTGCTGGGTCCCGACTCACGAGTCCCGAGCTGAGGATAAGAGGCAATGAGAGAGCAGCTTACGCATGTGCTGCACAAGCTCGCAGTGACCAAAACAAAGAAATTTAACATGCCGCATAGAAAGTGCATGAAGGTAATACAGAGTTAATTGAAGGATAAATTACAAAAGGCATGGGATAATTAATTAAACAGCACACTGCACTACGTGAAGCCTATCGTAGGAGAATGGAAATCATGCAGTCATCAGGAACGCTTCATCGAAGTAATGTTTTGTTGTCTTCACATCGCAAACACAAACCTCACACATATCTTCTTACAAGCGAAACAACGACCATTACGGGAAAAATCTGCAGACGAACTCTAAGTAAATCATGTGTTATTCTCATTCACAAAACCAGAAACACTATGAAAAAAATGTTTTACTGTTTTTACATTTTACTCTATACAACGAACATATCCCCATTCACCCATGTTTAGCTTGGGTAAAAATGAAGTTGTTGAATAGTAATGGGTTTTTAGGTTTGTAAACAAAGTAAATGTGTTAAGCAAGCTATATATTTTCTAAAGTAGAAGACAATTAAACAAAAAAAAAATCATTTTTTTACCTAGGTTTTGGCGTACGATAACCTTAGCTGCTTATGTGCCATAAAATATGGAATACGACATCGGATGATGTTCGCGCTTTTTTTTTTTCCTCTGAGATGTATTGTAGAGCACGCAGGCCTAATCAGAGAAGTGAGGGCTTGTATTCCGAGTTTCAAACATGCATCTTCATTATGATACCAAAACACTTCGAGCATGACTGTCCCATGATCGCTGTGGTATTTTGCTTAAGTATAACCTACAGAACGCGGTGACCTCGACATCATTCCATTGTACCAAGAGTTTAGTGTCCTCGCTGCAAACAAAGATGAATGTTCTTCATAAAACCGAATTTCGTTTGCCTAGCACTGAACAGTGTTCGGCAAGTAAAATTTGTTGCCTATTCAACGCGCATTTGGCTACTTGACGCATTTGACACACATTTGAACCAAACTGGTTAAAAGTATTCATTTCACTTACACTTAAGTTCAAACAGAACTCACGGCACGACTGAACTGCGCACGAATAGTTCGATTATCGTAACCAATATCGATTTGACACACAGCCGACACGAATTCATCGTTGGCATTCGACTCTCAACACATTTCATCTCAGAAATGCAGCTCTTTAGAGAGCAGTGCAGTTAGCTCTAGGAGCATGACAAGCGGTTCAGACTGTATATCGGAGAGCTCTCCTCGCGTCCGAAGCAATGAAAACAGAAGAACGTTTATGATTTCTCGCTTCCTGGCTTGTACAAGACAAAGAAAGGCTCGCGGTGATCGTCTTAATTACAGCCGATTGACCCCCCCCCCCCCCTCCCCCCAACCTCGCCCTCACACCAACGCCTGCGACAGTGCAGACACTTATCGACCTTCGCACAGTGATACCAGCGCATGCAAGGCCGTTGCGAACCGGGAGGCACGAACGAGAGAAAATGAAAAAGAGAGGCAGATTAACAAAAACAAGTAGGCAGAGAACGCCAATCTGATGAGACCGTTTGCACTTATTGCGTCAGCTGTGTGCGCAGCTACGCTGTGTACTCTGTGGTTGCAATTCCGTGCAGCATTGTCGAAAAGGTCGCACCAACATATCGTACTGATTGATGTCATCCATCCATACCACCAAATATTGTTGTGTAGCCAAGTACTGGGAGCAGCAAGTTATGTTATCGAGTGATAACAGCAGCTTATACTCTCATCTATATACTGGTATAGGATGCAAGACCATTTTTGTTGTTTTTTTCTTTTTTTGCAGGGAAGCGAGCCCTTGGTTGCCTACCGCACAAACGCCTTTCGCGTGGACTACTGCAAACATGATACAGAGAGATGGAAAGAAAGAAATAAAGGAAGGAAGAAAGGAAAAGATATAGAAGAGAAATAAAGCAAAAAATACAAAGAGAAAGAAAGAAGGAAAGAAAGGAAGAAGAAAGAAAGAAAGGAAGAAAGAAAGAAAGAAAGAAAGAAGGAAGGAAGGAAGGAAAGAACGAAAGAAAGATAGAAAGAAAGAGAGAAAGAAAGAAAGAAAGAAGGAAAGAAAGAAAGAGAGAAAAGAAGAGAGAGAGAGAGAAAGTAGGAAGGAAAGAAAGAAAGAAGGAAAGAAAGAAAGAAAGGAAGGAAGAAATAAAGAACGAAAGGAAGAAAGAAATAAAGGAAGAAAGGTACAAAGAAAGAAAGAAGGAAACAGAGAAAGAAGGAAAGAAAGAAAGGAAGAAAGAAAGAAAGAAGCGAAGAGAGAAAGAGGGAAAGAAAGAAGGAAAGAAAGAAAAAGAAAAGAAAGAAAGAAAGGAAAGGAAGAAAGGAAGGAAGGAAGAAAGAAAGAGAGAAAGAAAGAAAGAAAGAAAAAAGAATGAAAGAAAGAAAGAAAGAAAGAAAGAAAGAAAGAAAGAAAGAAAGAAAGAAAGAAAGAAAGAAAGAAAGAAAGAATCGCACTCGTGATATGTTGGCATTCGTGTTCTTAGGAGCTACAAAAGAGAATGTACGCCGACCCCGAGTTTCCTTTGCTAGCCGTTTCTGTGGTGATATGCCCTGCACCGCAGAATCTCGCATAGCATTAATTACCCATCTTCGTCACTCTACCGCCCTCTGCCAGGAGAGGTAGGCGGACAGTTTTTATTACAGAAAATTGTACATAGAGTATCGAAGAAAGACACAAATCGCATTTTTTATACTCTGCGTTACTGCGAAAGCGTTCCGCGCGAAATAAACATGGCGCGTCTTATCCGAGCTGACTGCGCATCTTTTCAACATTCCATGAATGGTCGAGTTCTCTTTTAGCGGTCGATGCAGCCAACAACGAGAGAGAGGACAGGAATTCGCTGGAATAACTGCATACGTGTGAACTCTTTCTACGATTTTCAAGATGGTAGTAAGCTCTTTAGGCGCCTTATCTCGAACGTTAGTCCTCATCTTCAAATTGAGCAAAGCCAAGAGGTGCCATACTTCTAATATTTCTACGACAGCCGAGCACGCTTGCTGCTATTGCCGCAGCCGCATTGTTCCGGTTTGCGGGCTTGGATTAGATCGATAAGCAGCGAATCTCATACCAGCTGTTAGTCTGCTGCTAACGAGTGTGTCCGTACTATCAACCCAACCATGTGGCATCTGGTGGGAGTGCTGGTAGGCCAGCACTGACTCTGGCAAAGGCATAGAAGCCGTCGAGACCGAACGCGACGCTCGAAGCAGCCGTCATCTAAAAGGGATGCCGCCTGAACCGCCTGAATACGCACTCCAACCGGACTGAACTCGCCCTATTTATGGAAGGTAAAACCATGACCCAGACATAGAAGCCTGCCCAAGTCATTTTCCTGCAGACTCTGGTACCTCCGACTTTCAATGGTTCCCCTGCAGATGACCCAGAAAGATTGTTTGGCCAACTGGACCATGTCGCCACGGTCAGCTCCGAAGATGCCACGGAGATTCGATATTTCTTTCCCACAGACGGACCGGAAAGATTCTGACGTGAAAATCATGAGTCCTGCCTAACAGCCTCGGACACATTGAATAAGGAGCTACTAACGACGTTTAATAGCGTTATGCTCACAGAAAGGGCCGAGTTGCTTCTGTAGTCACGAGTCCAGGTCTCAAACAAAATCATTAATGAGTACACAGAGGAATAAGCCGCCTATTTCGGCATATTAACCCTAATATGAGCGAATAAAAAAGGCGAGCTTCCTTATGCGAAGCCTGAAGGAGCAAATTTTTGCCGGCCTTGTACGCAGCCCGCCCAGAATCGTGCCAGAGTCCATCCAAGAAGCGCTTACTATCGAGGAGACTCTGGAAGCTCCTATCCGCCAATACAACCTCCCGGAACAAGTCGACGCAGTCTACCAGGACAGGACGGCTGCCAGCAATGACAGCTTGCGCGAAACTACCCGCGAGGTCGTTCGTGAGGAATGGGGCTGTTCAATACCGTCAGCAGCGCTGCCTGAACCTGCGTCACTGACGGAAGTTGTTCGCGAAGAAGTACAGCAGAGGTCGGGGGTTCCTCTAAGGAACCTGCGGCCATGACTTAGGCTGCCGTGGTATGCACCACAAGCGTCCTGTCAGGCACCGCACCAAAGACCACAGCCGCCTGACCGCCCACCCATGTTTTCACGTTCTGCGCCAAAGAAAGCAGGCGTCTGGGGGATTCCCTACCAGAGACGCCCACTATGCTTAGACCGCTACAATGCACTCCTGGGTCCCACCAGCCCTTGCACTTCCGCACAAGCACTACGCTCGGACCCGGAGCTACAACGCCTCCCGCCCCCCCCCCCCCCCGCGCGTACCTGTAAGGCAGCGGTTCTTCCTTCCCTTTCCTCCTGCTTTGTTCATGCGTAGATTGTCTCTCTTCTGTTTGCATTACGACGTCCTGGTGGAGAACTTGATACCGAACAAAATCGCTTACGTCCTTATTGTACGTGCGTGCAAGCCTCCGCGGGAAGAAAATCTACATACGACGAGCCGACAACTTTGCACCCCGGGATTTGTCGCTGCCTCCAGCGAATTGTGGACAAAAATTATTTGCTTTGCCGGTGCCTAAATGTATGTGAAAACCTGCCCGGATTTTCAGGGACGAAAGACGCCCTCGACTCGACCAGTAGGACTCCTGAATCCTACAGCACCACTTTGAAGGCACTTTCAGCAGATCGGTATAAACAGCCTTGGTCAAATGTCTTAAAGGGGCTCCGAAAGGGGTTCTAATAAAGTTGAAGTATGGCTGGGATGTTGAAGCACGCCTCTTCACGAATACTGTCCAGCGAGAAATTTTCGAATGTGCTTTGTAGAAGCTGAGTTATCTGTAGTCAAAATTTGAATTTCAGCGTCTTCGCGCCTTTCCCTCTCCTCTCGTCACTTTTTGCGCGCTGGAAGGTCGGCGCTCCTCCGCCGGCCCCACCTCCGGCGGAGAGCTTCCTGGCCCGCCGGAGCTACGCGCATTATTGGCCGCGGCCTTGGTAGCTGCCTGACGTCTGAAAGAATCTAACCAATGGCCATCTCTCACCTTGTCCACGCAGATGCGGGGGACGGAGGAGGGTGCGAGCATGAAAGTGTCGCCGGGAAGGGCTCGCCAACTTTCGCGCGTGATTGTGGGTCCTCTGCTGCATGTAGAAGTGTGTTAATTGGCTCAGGTTTTCATGACAACAAAACGCAGTGATTAAGCGAGTCGATGTGCTTTCCTCGGAAGGTGTTTCAGAGCCCCTTTAAGGCCAAATACTTCTCGCTTCAGCCGCGTAACAGAGCCATTACGGCACAAAGACCGAATGACCTTGAAATGCTTGCAAAAGGTTTCTTCTTGCGGTAGAGAAGCTTCCTACTTGTGTTTTGAATGATCCGCTACACGGAGCATTCTAAGGACATTCATTTCGCGTCATCTGAAAGCAGCGGCTTTAAGACTTTTTACCAAGACTATACCTGCTTGGCACTTTTCCTGACGCCAGCATCTGGAAACAAGTGCATGATTGTGGAGCTCAGGACGCAAAATTTTTTGTCCAACACATCCTCCTGCAGCACGGTGATTCCAGTGTGCTCATTACGGACAAATACTGCGATAGGACCGGTAAAACAATGAAAAACATTACCTAAACTAAGCACACACTAAACAATTTCTCACCCTAAAGGGTGTAAATCAGCTGTCCCCAGACGAACACTCATTTCCCATTGTTGCCTGCTAAAAAAGGGTGCGCTTAATGATACTTTAGAGGACGTAACGGTTGCACCCTCATTAAAGGGTACTATTTTTCTATAACACCTCTACGAATGCATGTTGGATGGGTGCTCCACATTGATCCACCCATGAAACACGAGCCTTGGACCAATGCGCGCCCTCTAAACTTTCATGCTGTGCACCCTTCCTGAAGGGTGCTGATCTCTGTACGCTTTTTAACACCCAAAAGGGTGTTCTTCTGGGGACAGCTGATTTGCACCCTTAAGGGTGAGAATTTGTTTAGTGTGCAACGTAATAGTTAAATAACCTGCGTGAGCCGATGGCTGACGTAGGCTGTGGCTGCTTTGCACTGACGCTACCTACGCTGTCACTATAGCGCAGCCTTTATAGCACGAACTTCGTCCGGGAAGGCAGTTCGAGAAGTTGAAGGTTCGTCTTCTACGTGTTGCCGGCGCAGTTCTCGCTGCTGCGAAGTCCATCTTGCTACGCCGGCGACGGCCTCTCGCTCGGTGGCAAGCGCAAGTGGGTCTTGTCGACGGCAAGCCACGCAAGCATGAGCACGACAAGTGTCCTTTCAGAGCGATAGCTCTACTCAGTGGAAAACTTGACTGTCAGTCCCTATGTTCGTGTGACCATCAAATGACCTTCAGACTCTGCAGTTTCATAGCGACAGCCTTAAGTCTGCCGAAGCATACTTTGACTACGGCCAACGCACAGTGGTTTCCAGATTTTGACCTGCTCATTACCAATATTTCGCCCACACCATTCCAATATTGGCACAGTCCCCAAAATTGGCCTTCTCAGATTTGGACCAAGATCGATGTCCAGGCTTGTGGGAATGTGCCCCATACGATAGTGGCCTCCAAATTTGGCCATGATAATAATAATTGGTTTTTGGGGAAAGGAAGTGGCGCTGTATCTGTCTCATGTATCGACGGACAGCTGAACCGCGCCGTAAGAGAAGGGATAAAGGTGGGAGTGATAGAAGAAGGAAGAAAGAGGTGCCGTAGTGGAGGGCTCCGGAATAATATCGACCACCTGGGGATATTTAACTTGATATGACATCGCACAGCACACGGGCGCCTTAGCGTTTTGCCTCCATAAAAACGCAGCCGCCGCGGTCGGGTTCGAGCCCGGGAACTCCGGATCAGTAGCCGAGCGCCCTAACCACTGAGCCACCGCTGCGGGTAATTTGGCCGTGACAATTTCCAAAATTGGCCCACCCCAATTCCCAAAATTTTACTTTCTCGGATTTGTGCCAAAATCCATGTCCAGGCTAATTTTACTATGGCCAACATGTTGGTGAACCCCAAATATGACTTGGGCTATTTCCAAATTTGACCCACCCGAGCCGCAATTTTGAACTCGGATTTGGACCAAAATCGATCGTGCCAGCCTAATTTCACTATGGCCGACACGATGGTGATGGCGATAGAGATAGCCATCGCTCGACCATTCACTGTGACAGTTAAACGTCTGCTAATATTTATTTAAAGCTCTGCTGTCCCGCACTGCTTCTCTCATTCATTTATATTTTTGTCTTTCTATTGAAGTACCAATAAGAGGGTAATAAAAGGTGAGCTGCTGTGCCATCCGTGCGCGCTGGCTTTTCGGTTCGTTACTTTATTCCTCCGGCCGCCCACAGAGGCAATCTTGGCTGAGCTCCCTCTCACAGAGCACTGCGCTTCAGAGCTGCAGCCGCTCGGCGGAAGAGAGAAGCACTGAACCGACTCACGTGGCCGATGGCCTCCACGGCTCCGATAGCGACTGGCGGGCGAGATAGCTGCGTTTATCTCTTCTTTCTATCTCTCTGTCGGCAACACTGCCTGTCCAGTTCCCCCCCCCTCCCCTTACTTCTTCCTTCTTTCTCCAATCAATGCCGCCCTTTCATTCGTTATTCCTTCTGTCCTGACCGCTTCGATCGGTGACCTTGGACGGGCTTCATACACGTGACGGCTCGGGGTGTGTTCTGTATAACGGCTGATACCGTGATGTAAAAGTGTCCCAGCCAGCCCGTGCCACTAGGTATAGCGGGCTGCTTACTATGGACAAAGTAACAGCAATCGCGGCCGAGCTGAGGAAAGCAGTTCAGTCAGTCATCATGGAATATTGCGGGGCAAAGGAAATGGGCACGACATGGAAGAAAAATTGACCACAGGAGAAGCCCAGAACTACCAAGTGATCTTTATTCAAGAGGAGGCCACATGTTATATATGCTGAGGGATCCCGTGGCTAGTCATCAGGAACAAACCTCATCGCACATCCGGTAGCATGAAAACACTTATTCTTTTGTCAAGGTCTCTGAACCAAGTGCTGTAGAGAAACATGCGACCAGCGTAGAAACCAAAAGATGTACCTCCGCCTAGCAGCGGGCGGATAGGGGCCGTTTCCGGGCAACAACTGGGGCACCTGCCAAATTTTATGGGACCACAGTTACACGAAGGCCCGGTGTGGGCTTCGTGAAACAGTTCTCGCCTTAATATCAGCTCCGATTCTCTAATCAGTTTAAACTCTCTTACTTTCGGATTAAAAATTTTGCCGTTTCTCTTGGCAATTAGAAGTTAATGAAAATTACCCTTTCCCTTTCCATCCTTGCAATCACTCCCGCTTTCTTTTTAACGCGAGAATGTTAGTACCTCCACGCCGAAAAAAAAATGGCTTCGGCTTAACTTGGGTAACCCTGGAATTCAGCGAAAAGCAAGCACGCTTGCTAAGCGTCTCAGGCTCGTCCAAGGCAGCTCCGGTACACGCTCGCGACAGTCGTTCGATATATACCCACACGGCCACGTGGCTATGACGTGGTATCGCACGGTCTTACGACAGCCCCATGTGATGTTCTTAAGGTCAAAGTTCAATCTAAGGTCACCTGATGTCAAAGGTCAACTAAAGGTCATGGGTCAAGGTCAGAGGTCAATGGGTCGACACCATAACTGTACCACATATGGTCATAGACGGCTAATGTGGTCGGGCTGAAGGTCGTTCAAGGTCACCCTCCGGCCTACGCGACGTCTGCTTTACCTATCGTAGTGAAGCTTGTCGCTTCAAAATTTATCCTGCAACTGCGTTAGCGACCGGTTGAAGTCTAGTAGCAGGAGCAATCGGCCGCTCCGGCAAACAGAATGGGTCACCTAGGTCGTGTAACCTTGCGGCGCCATCACAACCTTCCCACCATATTGTAAGCAAACTGGTAACCGTGGCAGGCGGCAGTTAAATTAATGACTGACTTCGAGAGGTTACTCGGGAAGGCCAACATGGGTCCCACAAGCCTCACTGGTGGCAGCACCTGTCATCGCAGGGCACTGGTGCATCGCTTAACCGCTGTGCCAGGAGTTGTGTGAGGACTCCCTGGGATCTATGAATGTGAAGTAGGGAATGACCAACTTCGTATATGTGGTGATTATACCATTAACGCTATCGCAGCTTAAGTGTCGCCTGCAGTTTTTTTTTTTTTGCCTCTGGTACACGTAACATGAGACACTCTGATGCAGGAATGTATGCGAGGATGCTTAAAAGCACATTCGTCAAACAAAGCTTGCACTCATTCCTCTTGCGATGAACGTGGCACTTTCTGATCAAGGTGAAGATGATTCTTCACGGCCGCTGGTATGACCGTCTGGAGAAAACACCAGCTCTTATTTTCTTAGGTAAAATACGTTTTTATTTGTTACCACTTGCCCCCTTTTGTGCCTGGTAGCGCGCGGATGAGTTCGTCTTAAGTGTTATTTGGGCTGTTCATCTGCTTGAAAACTGTGTTCCACCAGCAGTACTGGCTGACTACCTAAATACTTGCTCAAGCTTTATGTTGTAAAGCGGCATTTTTCTCGATTCCGCACCCGGCGGTCCAGCCACGGCAAGCTTCCGAGCGGAGACACCGGAGGCATGAGGTGAGTGTGGAGTGGAGGGCAACACATGCATGATGCATGAATCTACTGGCGTAAGCTTCTTGCTCCTTGTATTTACCGCTGTTTACCTGAAACGAACGCAGAAAAATTCCAGAAAAATTTTGTGCTTATAGTAGGATAAAACTTCTAAAAGGATAAAACAGCAGCAATCGGCAACAAGAGCCTATGACTTGGACAGTTAGAACCTAGTCCGCTAAAGCATAGCAGGAGTATTCGAAATCATAATTTCAATGTTTCAATATATTAAACGAGTCAATGTCACCAAAACTGTTCCGCTTATAGTTCTGTCTTACGATTTGCTTTTTGTTCAGCCTACAGGAAAAGTGTTAAGGGACTATTTCCTTACCACAAATGGACAGTGTGGCGGTCATGAACGTGGCTGGCGCTTCACTGCAAACTTAAGTTGCATTCGAACGTAGAAAAAAAATGGCTGTGGTTTAGCTCTGGTTAAACTGGGAGTGACGCTATATCTACAGCTGGCCGAGTGGAACCTGGCCACGTGACAAACACGTGACGAACCCCGTGATCGGCCACGGCGCCGCGCCGCCGGCAGCTGCTCCGCACCACGTGACCCACCATGTGACAGCGTGGCGGCGCAGCCACAGGGGGGGGGGGGGCGCAGTCGCCGCGCTGAAGGCTCGAAATTCTACCGTAATGTAGCTATCGCTACAAAATTAGTCTGACATTTAACGTTACAGCGTTAAGGTTCCCGTTAAGCAGAAAATCCGATGTCGTACAAGCGGCGTTGTTGAATCGAGAAACCTACGTCACGTGTAACGTCACGCATGTATGTCTGGAATGAAAATAATTTGAAAGAGTGCTTATAACGTTAAAGGTCAGCGCATGGCTGTAACAACTTAACTTTATAAAGTACTTTATTTTACGCAAAGAACAAAGAACCAAGTCGGTAGCGTGCCAACATGGGGGCCCTTATCCCTAATAAAATACATGAGCTGGTCTGTCAATTCAAAAGAGCTGTTCTGTTCTTCGAATCAGTGGTACTGACTTCGAACAGAAGTCCGTGGACAGGGTTCACAAAGACTTTGTCTACGACAAATAGCTCAAATGCAGTTGCGGTTCTCCAGTTGGTTGCCTTGGCTGCCGTTTCTGCATGGTTCTGTTGGTCCCCCGCCCTGCCCTGCCGATGCTGGCCCCAAAGCGAACCAGGCACCGACTCTGCTGATATGACCGTCTGGAACACAGCACGATCAGCGCAGCCTGGCCAGTCTTCACAGTATCTCGAAGTGCGCTGGTTGCCTCACCCTTATCATGTGACAGGTGTCTCGCCCGCACACGGGAATATAAAGCCTACTAGCCCAGACGCTCCCCTATCAGTGGGCTCGAGCTAACTAGTCTTTCATCTTCATGATGCAGTTAGCTAATTTTGATTGCATTTTCGACAAGCTGCAGCCCCAGCAGAGGACATCTAGCCGCCTAAGTCATGACCATAGCATATATATATATATATATATATATATATATATATATATATATATATATATTGCTACGGTTGTGCTTGTGCTTGGAACGCTCGTGCTTGGTGCGCTCGCGCTTGGAACGCGAAGAGGACGAAGTGCGTTTCTGCGGCTGGGCTTCGCGTGCCCGGTTGTTCGGCTGCGTGGCTGTAAGCTGTTTCCCTGTAAATATATTTTTCCCTTTTGGTGTGCACATCTTCACGTTACATTATTGGTGTGAGGTGCGGGGTAAACGTGGGCGAAAAAACCACAACATCGTCGAGGTAACATAGACATGTGGACCATTTAAAGCCGCGAAGCAAGGAGTCCATCATTCTTTCGAAGGTAGCTGGCGCATTACAGAGACCGAACGGCATAACTTTAAACTGATATAAGCCGTCCGGTGTGACGAATGCCGTCTTTTCGCGGTCATTGTCATCAACAGAGATTTGCCAATACCCGGACCGAAGGTCAATTGAAGAGAAAAATTTGGCTCCGTGAAGGCAGTCCAAAGCATCGTCTATTCTTGGGAGTGGATAGACGTCTTTTTTTGTTATGGTGTTTAGGTGCCGGTAATCAACGCAAAAGCGCCAGCTGCCGTCCTTCTTTTTAACCAGCACAACTGGTGAGGCCCAAGGGCTCGACGAGGGCTCTATGATGTCTTTACTGAGCATCTTGTCCACCTCTTGCTGTATGATGGTGCGTTCTGTACTGGACACTCTGTAGGGTCGTCTGTGAATAGGAGCTGCGTCACCGGTGTTGATGCGATGCGTGACCACAGATGTTCGAGCCAAAGGGCGGTCATCGAAGTCAAAGATGTCGCGAAAAGACGACAGAAGATACCGAAGGTCGTGAGCTTGCCCTGGTAAGAGGTCAGCAGCAATCATTTTTGCATATTCATCAGGTGGTGGGACGTCAGAGTCGCGGCAGTTCGACGAGGGTGGGACGCTTCTCACCGCCGATACGACGCATTCGGCAGCAGGGCACAGCGTGGCGAGCGACATACCTTGTGGGAGCGGCTGAACGTAAGAGGCAAAGTTGAGAACCGGAAGGGACGCTTGATTTGCCGACATGGTGACAACTGTATGCGCAAGGGCAACACTGCGTGTAAAGGGCACATCAGGAACCGGAGTAATGATGTAGTCACCATCGGGAACTGGCGGGACCGAGGAGAAACGGACATAAGTGGCGGCATCGGGGTCCAGGCGGACAAAGTCGGCGGTGCACAGTCGGTGAACAATTGGATCCGGTGGCTCTGAAGGAACAGGTAGAGCGAGTTGAACGATGCTTGTGGCGCAATCTATAAGGGCGGAATGGTCGGTGAGAAAGTCAAGGCCGAGAATGATGTCATGAGGGCAGTGTTCGAGGACAGTGAAGAGCACAGAAGTATGGCGGCCGGCTATTGAAACACGAGCAGTACACATTCCGACGACAATAGACATACCGCCATCTGCAACACGGACCACAGTTGAGGGGGCAGGAGTGAGCACTTTCCTTAGGCGACGGCGAAGACGAGCATTCATGACTGAGACGTGCGCTCCAGTGTCGATCAGAGCGGTAACAGGGACCCCGTCCACGTCGACGTTAAGGATGTTCCGATGAGCATGAAGAGTTAAAGGAGGGTTTTCTGGTCGGGTCGTCAGAGCAGCATCACCCCCAGACGCTGCAGCCATCAGTTTTCCGACCGGGAGCGGGCATATGGGGCCGGCGACGAAGGGCGGCGAGGTCGGGGCGATGGAGATCGACGGCGCTGAGGTGACGACGAACGGTTGGTAAGCGGGGTCTGAGCGTTGTGGCCAGAAGAGGTCGTTTCCGAGGGCGAGGGAGAGCGGCGGGAATATGCAGAACCCGGCGGGTAGCGGCTGTAGGTCGAGGACGGACGGCTTCGGCAGTGTCGAGATATGTGGCCAACTCGGGAGCAGTTAAAGCAGATGGGCCTGTCATCAGGTGTTCTCCATTCATCTGGATTGCGGCTGCGTCGAGGGTAGTATGCACGTTCAGAACCGAGCTCCGGGGACATGCGGCGAGCATATGGGGCACTAACTGAGCAAACAGGTTGAATCCCAGGGCAATTCTTTCGATGACATCGTAGGGTACTGGAACGCTGTCTGGTGATGACCGCAACGCGGCATTGCCCACTGCTTCGAAAGTTAACAGGCTCGTCAATGCGACTACCTCGGTGGAGTCGGTCTACACAGCGACGTCGCAGTCGTTTTCGGAACCCGGACTCGAAAATGGCGGCTCTACGCTTCGTCGACCGGCGCATTCCGATGACTGCGTCACCTTCCGCCGTCCTTGCATCGAAGTTAAAGCGTCATCTTGCCTTTGGCACGGACGCTCTTGTCGCCTCTGCTGTACTCGACCTTCATCAAAGAATATGCCGACCCCTGTAGATCTAGGACTCTGGGGCCCTGCCCAAGAGGAGGCCTTTTCTTCGCTAGTCGACTTACTCACCTCCCCACCTATTCTGGCCCATTTTGATCCGTCGGCTCCGACTGAAGTTCGCACAGACGCCTGCGGTTATGGGATTGGCGCCGTGCTAGCCCAACGTCACCAAGGGCAAGAACGCGTTATTGCATATGCCAGCCGCCTCCTTTCTACAGCTGAGCGAAATTACTCAATTACAGAGCGCGAGTGTCTAGCTCTTGTTTGGGCCGTAGCTAAGTTCCGACCGTACCTGTTTGGCCGTCCATTCTCCGTAGTGACCGATCACCACGCCCTTTGTTGGCTGTCTTCACAGAAAGACCCCACAGGCCGGCTCGGACGTTGGACGTTGCGCCTCCAAGAGTATTCTTACACTGTTCATTACAAGTCAGGGCGTCTCCATCAAGACGCCGACTGCCTGTCTCGGCACCCTGTAGAGCCGCCTGATCCTGGAGACAACGACCTCGGCCCGTGCCTCTTCGCTATCTCCGATCTGGTTAACATCGCGGACGAGCAGCGACAAGACTCTTCCTTGCGTATTCTCATTGATCGCCTCAACTGTGCCAGCCGAGATCCTTCATTGCAACTGTTCGTCATTCAGGATGGCGTCCTATACCGCCGCAACCTTCGTCCTGACGGACCTCCGCTCCTGCTAGTCGTTCCCCAGCGTCTCCGTTCATCTGTCCTAGCGGAACTACACGACCTACCGACCGCAGGCCACCTCGGCGTCTCCCGCACATACGATCGGGTCCGACGCCGCTTCTTTTGGCCTGGTCTGTACCGCTCTGTTCGGCGTTACGTTGCCTCCTGCGACCTCTGTCAACGCAGGAAGAGACCATCAACGTTGCCTGCTGGCCTTCTACAGCCTATTGACGTACCTCTCGAACCATTCTACCGTGTTGGACTCGACCTTCTCGGACCTTTCCCGACGTCCTGCTCCGGCAACCGTTGGATTGCTGTCGCGACCGACTATGCGACCCGGTACGCTATCACGCGTGCGTTACCAACAAGTTGCGCAACCGATGTCGCCGACTTCCTCTTGCAGAACGTAATCCTCCACCACGGCGCTCCACACCAATTGCTGACGGACCGCGGCCGCTACTTTTTGTCCCGAGTAGTTGACGATATCCTCCGGTCCTGTGGCACGCAGCATAAGCTCACTACAGCTTACCATCCCCAGACGAACGGGCTTACCGAGCGCCTCAACAGGACTCTGACCGATATGCTATCCATGTATGTCTCGCCCGACCACCGCGATTGGGACGTTGCCTTGCCTTATGTAACATTTGCTTATAATTCGTCGCGGCATGATACCACCGGCTATTCTCCTTTCTACCTTCTGTTTGGTCGGCATCCTGCGCTGCCATTGGATACATTACTACCGAGTTCTACTGCCTCGACCACAGAGTATGCACGTGACGCCATCTCCCGAGCAACTATGGCCCGTGAAATCGCCCGAGACCGGCTCACCGCATCTCAGACCTACCAGAAGTCAGTTTACGACCGCCGGCATCGCCCAGTACACTATCCGCCGGGCTCACTCGTCCTCCTTTGGTCTCCTTCTCGCCATGTCGGTCTCTCTGAGAAACTTCTACGTCAGTACAGTGGCCCTTATCGAGTTCTCCGTCAGGTGACCGACGTGACCTACGAGATTACACCTCTTCATGCTCCGACGTCGTCCACTAGCCCTTTGACTGACGTCGTTCATGTAGTCCGTCTCAAACCGTACCACACGCCTGCTACATCATCCACTTAGCACCGGGACGGTGCTTTTGCCGCCGGGAGTTATGCTACGGTTGTGCTTGTGCTTGGAACGCTCGTGCTTGGTGCGCTCGCGCTTGGAACGCGAAGAGGACGAAGTGCGTTTCTGCTGCTGGGCTTCGCGTGCCCGGTTGTTCGGCTGCGTGGCTGTAAGCTGTTTCCCTGTAAATATATTTTTCCCTTTTGGTGTGCACATCTTCACGTTACAATATATATATATATATATATATATATATATATATATATATATATATATATATATATATATATATATATATATATATATATATATATATATATATATATATATATATATATATATATATATATATACACATTTTTCCTGTTCCGATCCCGTGCACAGGATCATTTACCTGTTACATACTGTTTTTTTTTGTTATTGTTCTCTTTTATCAATTTATTCTTTCTTTGTTTTGGCCTTGATTTTGCTCCCCCCTTATGTATGGCCTCCTGGCCTTTAAGGGAAAAAATAAATGAAATGAAATTTCTAGTCACCGAAGTCTTGTGCTGCCGAGCCCCCACCGCTCGCGCAAAATTGCCTTTGATTGTGCTTGTACTTTTTTGAAGTTGCTCTTGTTGGCTGTAAGATGTCGAGACCAACCCAAGCCCCCTTCCTATTGTTGCCAATTCATCTTCTGAACTGGTCAAGGTTTTGAAAGTTCTTCAATGCCAGCAATCAGTGATACTTGGGAATCTAAAATTGATTCAGGAAAAACTTTCCGACCACGATAAAACTGTCGACGATCTAAGGACTGAGCTCGAGAAGACTCAATCTGAGTAAGTGCGTATCACTTGCGTTCATGAAGCCTGAGTTGCGCGAAATACAATTCGCCTCGAATGAGTGCATTGCTCAGGTATCAACGCTATTTGGCCGCGTTGAAGACACAGAAAATAGATCTCGCCACAACAAGTCTCCTGTGGTTTGAAGGACACCCGAAATGAATGATGGTCTGAAAGCGAGAAGTTAATCGTTGACCGCTGCCGCGCAGTTACTTGGCGTCGATATTCAGCCGCGTAATATCGAACATGCTCACAGTTTGGTGTGTATATAGAGGTCGGAGAATTGACTCGTAATTGTAAAGTTTCAGCCCTGTCCTCTCTAAACAGAAAGAGTAAAAATATAGTAAGCTGTCCTCTAGCCTTACTTCCTTTAATAAAAAGGGTGTGCGTTAGAGGACGGCTTACTCCACTTTTTACTCTCTTATGGGTGTATTTCTGTTTAGGGTGTGACGACAAAGAAAACACGTACTTTCTTTGGCCAAAAATTTCAAGGGAACCGAGTTCAGTGGCGACGAAGGCGTCTCGCCAGAAACTCTTATTGCGCGCAAGCAGCTTTATCAGTTTGGAAAGGCACATGACTTGAATATGAAACTAAGATATGATAGGCTCAATTCTAACAACAAACATACAAACATGCGAGATACTGAACAATAATGGTGGAACGCAATCTGTGACCCAGAGCAGGTCTCCGGATCCGCGAAAGAGCAAGATGTCTAGATCTTCTAGGGACCATGCTTTGACGGTTCAATCAGCACTGAGGATGTGAATCCAAAACGCCTATTGAAGCACGCTCTTCGGTTTCGCGGAGCAAGCAGACTTGCTCCGGATCGCTGATTGGAATATGCCATAATGGAATTAAAGCGCAGCCTGGAGCTGGGCCGTCGGATCTGAGCCAAGTAGTGAGGACTGGGAAATATGAAGTAATTAAGTGGCCTCGGCTATCTCGGCAAAATGTTAACTAGAAGTCAACATGACACTCCCTTCTGATGGTGATGATGATAGTGGATTTTTATGGCGCAAAGGCATCTGTAGCAGCAGCAGCGGCCGAAGATGATGACACCGAAGTGCAGCCGAATTGAGCTCGCTCCTCGTGCCATTCAGCCAGAGGCCATCATCATCATCATCATCCTCGTGCCGGCGTCACGCGCCGTTCGGCTGCAGGCCATCATACGTTCTAGCATTTTCAGCCAGTAAATCAATCATTTCCTTCATCGTGCCGGCCTCATAATGATTGGTGCTTCGCATCTGCGGCCAAAGAGCGCCATGGCACAAGGTATTTTTCGTATGCTCAAGGTGAGGTCAAAGACCCATTTCCCAAGCATTTCACCCTGTAGAAGACGAGCACCAGGTTAGGGGAATCTTGTACCCATTGTGTCACCTGTGGGCACCTGGCGGCCCTGGGGAACGAACCTTCTCCTGCTCCTGACCAGGTTCATGATGTCGGAGGTTACGATAACGATGACGACGATAAGCGCCGAGTATACGGCGCTGAATCGAGTACGTAAATGGCGGCAATAATTGCTGACCGCCGACGCTTTTCCAGCGCACATCGCTCACAGCGCTCTCGCACGCGGCAGCCCGAGAAAGTTTATACTCTTTATGCGCGTACTAGCCACCACGTAGGGCACATTTTTCTAGCGAGCACTCGGGCGTGGCCTCCAAGTCAGCCTAGCATTCCAGAGCGCTTGCAAATCGATCCACCGCCGCCGCCGCCGGCTCGAAGACAGCGACGCCGAATAGGTTTGCGCGCGGACGCCCATCGAAAGAAAGAATAAAAGAAGGAACGCTTCGGAGAGGCGGCAGCGGAACTCGCTTACCTGGTACGGCTCGCGGAAATGTCCGTGACGTGTGTGGAGCGGTTGTGATCGCGTACACGCGTGCTGTTGACTCAATATGCCGGCGCGTTGCCGGCGCGTGATGGATTGCATGCAAATGGGGGAATGTGCGCCCGCCGCATAAGCTCGTTACTGGGAACGCTGTGCGCGGCGTTATTGTTGAGACAGAGCTCGCGGACGCCGTTGAAACGAGATCGCTCGCGCGAGAGCCGATGGATGGCAGGAAGGCATGTCATAGAGCCGGCGTCGAGAGACACTGGATCCGAAGACAACGGAGTGTTGAAGTGCGCAGCCTGTGGTGCTTTCAGAAGAACCGAATGACAAAGCTCTTCGATCATTCCGGTTGAGAAACTTCCCCGTAGGGTCCCCATATCGAAACCCGGCTATCTGATTGCTTCGGAAGATGGGAGGTAATTAGCTGTCCAGCCACTTAGGCGTTGAGTTTATTGGAACAATTATAAACCAATCTTAGCCTGTACCGTAACTGTGCATAAAAACGCTCGCACTCTCTTCGTCTTCTTGGCGTGTGGAAAGTTTCCCTTCTTCTATATATTGTCTGCCGGTAACTGCGCTCTGCCCCCGTGTGCGGACTCCGACCGATTTTCCCCGTACAGGCTAGATTTTTACTCCGTGATATGGTGTCTTTGCGCTTGGCCCCACAACTTTGAGACATCTTAAGCATACCGCATACCGTGTTGCCGTTAACATTACCGGAGTGCTGGGAACCCGCCCACCGCCACTGCGCACGAGCTGATTGGTCCCGATGCAGCAGACGTGATCGTAGCTGCCTCCTACAGCGGTCGGGTATGTGGCGCCATCTGCAGCCCTCAAGGCGATCTACGCATGTGCACTGACGACGCGCGGGCTCCCGGTACTTCGGTAACGGTAACACGGTGCATGGTATGCTAAAGGTGTCTGATGTGGTGCTGATTCAGGGTTGGTGGGTATGCGTTATGATCTAATGTCTGCACTTAATGAATATCGTGGCAGCCAACGTCGGCTATAAGTTCTTCCTCTGTGCATGCAGCCACTAGTGGTATCCCTTCTCCCTTACTGCCTCAGATACTCCTCTGCTGGAAAGGGAGCATCGCTCTCTCAAGGCCTATCCTGCCATTTCCTTGACCACTCCGGCCAGTGTAGCCGTACAAACTCAAGTCGAAAAATGTATTTAGCAACTTAACAAAACAGATATCCGCGTTGATCTGATGACAACGACAGAGTGGAAGCTAATGAACTGCCTTGGCTAAAAAAAATCAAACACTTGCGATGCGATACATGTCATACCTGCGACATGTATTCGAAGAGAAGGAGTGACAACAATCAATGTTTTTTGCACTATACTGAAATACGTAATAGCATTTTGCGGTAGGAATTGTGTCCAGTTTGTCTAAATTCAAGAGCATGCAAGGTTATTCATGCGTAGAACATTTAACGCGTTGCAGACTTTCCCACGGCTTAGGTTACTTCGTAAGGCGTCGAGATGCACAACTAAATGCGCAGATGTGTTCAGCAGCGAATAATGGGTAATTAACATGTACTTGCGAGCAACCTGCCGCAGAAAGGAGTTCGTCGTCTTTCCCATGTGCTTATTGATTTTATTTCGTGTGAATTAGGGAAACAATTTTTTTGCATCCGTATGGATAATTTGTGCCCGCAACAAGTGCTTCCAAATGCAGGTAACTGAACACATTTTTCTCTTTAATGAAAGAGTCAGACTTGCCAGAAGGCTAAAACAAAACTTTCCCAGCCAGTGACACGCTGCTTAGAGAAAGATGACCGAACTTCTTTCGGCCCACTAGAGCATTTTGTCTTCACTGATTGTCGTCGCTGTGGGGCTTATCGTAAGGCCTAGTGTGTTCGCCCAGTCGACAAGAGGTAGTACACTACCTAGGGACCTCTACATTTTCACTCCTCGTTAACATGGACAATTTGGTTCCCAAGCAAAATTGCCCATAAAGCGAGTCGTGCGTAATAAAGACTCGCGAAGAAAAAAAATTACAGAATTGCACTTAAGTCTGCTTAAGAGCGCAAATGTGAAAGCCTTTCCCTGTCCTCATTCTCCCTTCATTTTTCATTTTCTGTTGTTTTCTGTAATTTCTTTCGTGTTTTTGCATTTCATTTTTTATTTTAAAATTATTTTTACTTTTTGTTTTTATTTTTATATTTTTGGCTTATTTTTTACATAAACGTTGTTTAAGAACTGTTGCTTAATCAACTTCTACATTTTGTTTTATTCACCCCACACCTTATGACTGAAAGTTCGTGCAGACAAAATTCTGTCCAAGCCACTCATGAGCCAAGAAAGGCTTTCGTCTTAATATTCAGAAAAGAAAAAAAAAACCTATGAACATGGTCTGTTTCTCTGCATAGTTACCATCAGTGAAGTTGAAATCGAACGCAGTTTTGGAAGCTCAAATCCTATTACCATTGTGGCTATTATTCTTGAAATAATGTGACTCAGTCTCACGCGTCTAGTGACCTATGTGCGATACACTTGCAGCGTCTCATAGCTAGATGTCTGAACTCCCACTACGACTGTTCACACCTCACGACCCCATGACACGGTCGGCTGACAGCTGCTAAATTAGGCTTTCTACGCAGCACAAACTTCACAGACAGTTATCTTCACAGACATTCATGCATGGCTATGCCATTCATGGCAAAGCCAGTTGCATTCTAAGAATTCAGGTGCTCTTTTTTCAAATTATTATTGTGTCCTTATCTTCCCGGAGTTCATAACGCCTGTCCAACAAGTCTTACTAATTTTTCTTTCAGCCAACCCATCGGTCACTACCGGACACTTACCGCATTTCCGAAAAATTAAGTATTCCAGGAAATAGTTTCAAACCAAATAAATAGCACTCGCCTTTCGCTAATGCGTGTTGCAATGTCATCAGGGATTAGCTTTTATATTTCACTTTCGCCCTATGCAACTGCAGTCAGGCAATCTGGTCATCGATATATCCTGCCAAGCTGTCCGACGTCTTCGCCATTAAGTCATCGCAGCAGGAGCCACGATCAGTCATAAGCTACAGTCTTCTTTCCAGCCCCCGCCTCTCAAGGCACCGGCAACATGGACAAAGAGTAACATTGTTACCCATGACGGACATCACTGCATAACTCAGCATGCTAAACAGTGCAATCAGAAATGCATAGGTGCCTTCCTTCAAGCGTCGCTGCCGGTTCGAAACACGCCCCGACTGTTCATTATTACATGCGGCATGAGCTACGAACAGCGCTCGTTGCGGTCGTAAAACACCCAATGCATTTGCATCAGGTGTGTTGGGCGGGTATGCCAGAAAACATCGACGCAAAAGGGATCTTTTGAGTTCTTATTACATGAATGGCCTCCCTGCTTCTTCTTATTGAGTAGCGCGCAAGAGAACTTTGCTTGTTTCTTTTGCATTGATTTTGTTTTGTTTGTTTATTTAATATCCCACGCCCAAATTAACATTGTTTTGTCTTAAGCTTCAGCTCGGACTTGTTTGCGAAAACGCAAAAAAAAACAATGTTTTTCAGCAGTTTCTGAACTGGCTTTGATTTTATTTTGTGCGTCAGATAAGAGTAGCAAAACTACTCACTGTCACAAGCATACTTGCTACTTTTCATATTATTTATATGTATATTTATTCACTTCAAAAATGCTGCTGGCTTCACGAAGGAGCAATGGTAAGGGATAATGCATGCTTTTGCGAAACAAAAAAAAATCGTCATGATAAAAAAACGACGACATCCTACGTATAGTGAAAAGCCAGTTACACAAATCTATAAGTGGCAGAAAACGAGAAGCAAATACAATTGCAAAATCACACTCAGTGTGCGCATTTATTGCCAGCAAAAACATGAGCAAACGTTATACTATGGTCACTATTTGCTTATGTTTGCCGAACTTTGGTGAAAATCAATATTTTACAACAACAGACGTAGATAGAAAAAGGTATCATGTAAACAAAGTGCACAATTTTAATACCGTCACATTTTAGTTTCATAATATCCAAGCCAAGTACAAAAGCAGCTATAATAACTTAATAGACTTCACTTGTTAGGCGCTTAACGCAGGGAGTATCGACATTTTAAACTGAAATCGTTACGTGAAATAGGTGAGTGTCTAAAATCTCATAAATTAATAAAACTTATGAAAGAAATGTTAGACATCGATTTCTTCAGCTTTGAATGCCCTTCAAGTATGGTATAAATAAATTTATTTACGTCTCTTGGTGCAGAGTTACAAATATTTTTACAAAACCCCATTTGTGGTCTTCAAATTCTTTCACGTTTAGCACTTTGTAGGCAGAAAATCTGTTTGTTGCAGGAAGTTAACCTTATTACTTCAAGCACTCTCGGGTCAGCATTTGATGAGTGAGGCAAAAGATACTGTCTCAGATATTCTTTGGTGCTCGTCGCTTGAGTACTCAGCATTTGCAGTTTCCATGCGCGAGAAATACGATCATTTCTTCTCGTCGACTTTTTAGACAGCCGAACAGTCGTTTATCTATGCTAGTATTAATTCACAAAATCTTATCTCACACTTATTAGCCAATTGATAACTTACTCATCGAGATGATATCCGATAACTTTTAGTAAATCAATCATTCCATCCAACAGCGGTTTCCAAACCAGCAATCAGTCAGCGAGAAAATCACTCAGCATATCACTCAGCTTCATTACATCAGAAATGGCGCAGCACCATCGAAATCTCAGTGTGTCAAGAATCGTTGCCTCAAATCTGCGGAATTTCTAAAGCGAGAAAAATACCAAATCGCCAACTGCGTTGGACCTTACCATATTCCTCCGCCTCTTGCAGGAGACGCGAGCAAGTTCGCCTACGATACCATGCAGTGCGTGGTGCACAATGTTCCTTGCTGTGAACGTTTGCTTCTGAAGGATCCCAGACAAAAGGACGCCTCTTTTCTTGGATGCAAATGCTTAAATTTCAGTGGGCGACTGCAATAGACTACAACTGAAAAGCAGCAGTTGTCAACAACTGCCCATTGCACGCCTGGCACTGTTTTACTCCGTTAACCAACCACTTTGGCGAACGAAATCACCATTTCTATTTATTAAACAAGTCATGGATCTAAATTATTCCACTTGTGATTTCCTCTTGAGGTAAGCTCTTTGTTCAAGTAACAAAAAACCCTTAACAACTGACAATTTATTCGACGCAGAGGAACAGTATGTGGTGGTCATGATTGTGGGTACAACTACAGAACACACTGATTTTATCTGACTATATATTCCCAGAAATTACGAATAAGCGCACTTTTCAACAAGAAATAAGTTATGAACCCAATTTTTTTCATATATCGTAAGATCTCACCATAGCGACAAATATATCCGCAGATCTCCCATCGGCACCTGTGAACTTTCTAGCTATTAACGTTTTTTGCTATTGTCAAAAATGTTAACGATTCATTTTCTATGGGAGTTCGAACTACTCGACGTGAGCGATAAACAAACTTTGAAAAAAAAGATTTTTTCTAGGCATCGGAAGAATCGACAATTACCGTCAATATTTCTACAACAGTATATATTAATATTCCATGGTTACCTCACAATTAAAATTGACGACCAAGAATCCTGGACTTGCATAACAAGACAAAATGCTTCATCCCTCACAAAATCGTCTTTAGAGACTCTATTGATTGTCTATTGAATTTTTGTTTGGGTGTGCAAGAGGGACCACGGGCATTAGCACATCCTTGGTGGATATATTCAGTTCAGCGAACATAATACGCACAACGGAACACAAGCGTAGGCCTGAGCGCACCAAACTGGCGCACCAATCAGAACAGGCTTCGCCCCGTCAGCCAAACGATCTTGAGAAAAGTGAGAAGCATCACGCCTCCAAACCGGAAGAGACCGGTGAAACAAGAGCAACAACCGAGGCTCGCGGAAACGTTGTCCGGCATCTCCAAGCAACGGAGCTGCCCCCAAGGGTAGGCGCAATAAAAAGAGATTTTGCGGAACAATGGTGCGCGCGTGACGGAACAATTTTTTGTGCAGTCGGCCCGCACCGGGTTACGGCGACTGCGCAATCCAGGAAACCTGACTGGCGCCCACGTGGGCGAAGTTGCAGAGACGTCGCATAAGCGCCTTGTCGCTTACATCGGCGAGGAAAGGGAATGCGCTGCGAGCCGGCATCGATTGCATCTGGGTTAAACGTTTGATTTGACGTTGAAGCTAGCCGAGGCTGAGCGAGGCATGCGGTTAACTCCTCCCCCCCCCCCCCCCCTCCCCGATCCTTGAACGCCGAAGAGTGAGGTAATGATTTGTGAAATCATGGAGGAATATGTTGATACACCATGCGCGAAGCACGGCGCTACGCGGTGATACAGTAGAACAAATACTGAGACTGTTTGCCATATCAAGGCGCCACCCGCCGCGGTGGCTCAGTGGTTAGCGCGCTCGGCTACTGATCCGGAGTTCCCGCGCTCGAACCCGACTACGCTGGCTACGTTTTTATGGAGGCAAAACGCTAAGGCGCCCGTGTGCTGTGCGATGTCAGTGCACGTTAAAGATTTCCGAGGTGGTCGAAATTATTCCGGAGCCCTCCACTACGGCACCCCTTTCTTCCTTTCTTCGTTCACTCCCTCCTTTATCCCTTCCCTTACGGCGCGGTTAAGGTGTCCAACGATATATGAGACAGATACTGCGCCATTTCCTTTCCACAAAAACTAATTATTATTAATATATCAAGACGCCCGCTTAGGGATGGGGATACATTGCAGACTGACTGTAGAATAGGAGACAAGGATATTGTTTATAACCTCGCTTACACAATTGAGTTAAATTTAGCCAGTCGAAAGGTTTCGTTGAAAAAGCTGGCCAGCCCTTTTTAACGTGCAAGTTCAGTGTGAAATCCTCAGCATCACACTAATTCCTTCACTCACATATAGTGCAGTGCGTCCTAGCAACACGTGTTTTCACGTGCTTATTACGTGATATGTCTCTAGCACTGCTTCACTGCAAGGCGACCTTATATACGTACGTACTCGTGTATACAAGATCGCCTTGCAGTGAAGAAGTGCTAGAGACATATCACGTAATAAGCAGGAGTGCTGTTACATGGCGCATATGGAGTTTCGTGCAGGGGGGGGGGGGGGGTGGGGGGGGGTTAAAAACTGGAAGAAAGGGCCATTGCAATATGCGTGTAAAGAAAAGTTTTCAGGTTGATTTCACAGTGCATATTCCAGGTCGTTCCTTCGTTAACAAAATCTGATCGCATAATGCAGCAGAATGTGAAAGTATGGAATGTCATTTCAAAGCTGGCGTGTTTTTTTTTTTAAACACCACATTATGCACCTGCTGGAGTAAGAAGCGGGTGAACACCATGCAGTAACGCAGCCCATTGAAACATATGTAAACAAAACTTTTCTTAATATTTTCTTAAAGCAACCTGCACCTAGAAAGGCGTCCCTTCGTTGACAGCTGGAGTGTTTTTACGAAGAGCGTAATAAAATATGCAACGTCATTTTAAAGCTGATAACTTTTCAAAACGTCACGATAAATGTTTGTTGTGATGCCAGGCGTACCCGTAGTAGTTCAAACTAGACAGCGTAGACCGATCTTCATGGAATGTAGCTCTCAAACAGAAATCACAATCTAACCGCGCAGCATAGCCCACGGCACTGTTGTCGATATCCCCGGCTACGGCAGAGATAGGAAACTCAGCCTCAAAACGTGACTAGTTCCTGCGATGATCATTTCGCTCAGACTGGCTGATGAAGGCGCCAACTAGAAGGGAAGAAGAAGGGGAAAATGTCGCCGTCCGCCACCATTGGAATGTGTTGCTTGTTTTAGCTCTTAATTTATAGCTGCGGACTGTTACAACAATTATTTTTGTTACTGCATCTTGTTCACTGATCTTGCTGCCAGATTCTAGAGCGTTTGTTAACCATCTTGCAGTTTGCAACTTGAACGCAGTTTACCTGAACTGCCCAGAGGAGCCTAGACAGTTTGGTAACTTGCGAATTTTGGCTCAATCAGACCGCCGGATTTCAAAATGTGGACGCTATGACAAGTACTCGCAAGTAATATTATCAAAGAGCGCTGCGACTAGGTGGCTATTCCTATGCTTGTAAACGGGCGTTGGTTTACAGGCATGGTAGGATATTATATGGCATGGAGTCGTGTAACAATGGTACGGTACGTTAAGTATGATATGGTATGGTATGAATTGGTACGATATGATACGGTTGGTATGATGCTTTGTGGATTGTATTTTGCGGTAAGGACTGATATTTATTCTAGGCGTGGTTTAGCATGTTACGAAATGGTACAATATTTAGCGTGGTATGGTGGTATGATTTGCGTGAATGGCATGGTGCGTTGTAGCATTCTATGACATTAGATGGATCGGTATTGTATTTTTGGCATGATGTGGTATAGTATGGTAATGTATCCTATGGGATGGTATTGTGCATGGAATGGTTGATATGATATGGCATTGTGTGAAATGAGATAGTATTTCATGTGGTATGGCATGGTATTGAGTGCTATGGTATGGATTAATATTACATGGTATGGTATGGTATGGTAAAGTATTTGTTGTACTATCGAATATTATTGCATGGTATAGTATGATATGAGTATGGTATGGTACGTGGTATGGTATGGTATGGTATGGTATGGTATGATATGGTGTGGTATGTTATGGTATGGTGTGGTACGGTATGGTGTGGTATGGTATGGTATGGTATGGTATGGTATAGTATGGTATGGTATGGTGCGGTGTGGTGTGGTGTGGTATTTTGTGGTATGGTGTGGTACGGTATGGTACAGTATGGTATGGTATGGGTGGGGTGTGGTATGGTGTGGTATGGTATGGTATATACATAAGTTTGACGTCCCTAAACTGCCCGTGGGTTATGCAAGAAGCTATGGTGGAGCGCTCCGGATGAATTTCAGCCACCTGGGCTTCGTTAACGCCCTCTGAAAACGAACAGCACGCCGGAGTGTTCACATTTCTCATCCGTCGAAATGGGGTCGCTGTGGTCTGTATTCTATATCGCGACCTTGGGTTCAGCGGCCGAATGCTACAGGCACAGAGCCACCGCGGCAGGGTGCGACAGGTAGTTTGATCACTGCACCGATAACATAATGGCACAGCCTGCTCCCCGCAATGTATAAAAAGTTATAATCCCAGTACCGCTGCCCCGCCAGCCTGTTTTCCATTGAATACAAACATCCTTTGGCCAGGTGTTCGGCCTTCTCGCAGGTGAAAATGTTCGAAAAAGTAGCGTACAGTCTATAACCACGTCCCAGACAACACCAGCATGTGAGATGCATGTCAGTACCTTCTGGAGAACACTGAGGGTAATGCTTGCAAAAAAAAAAAAGCCCATCAAGGTCAACAAGCTCAATCATTCGTATTTCTTCGGTGCATAAAAAGAGTTTCATGGCCTATAGGCTTAGACCGTCGCTAGGTGACTGGTGCGAAATACCGCAATAGCGGTCAATTGAGTTGTTTGCAATAACTGTTCTCGCCGCTTTGTGGAACTGAAATTGGTACACAAACGCCTTCAGCCGAGTTCATTTTCCAACAGCGTACCAAAGGTTGCGCTCTCACGAGGAGTTTGTGCTATACAAAGCGAAGAATGACAAGACGTCAATTGCAGCCATCCACGGGCAACTGACCTTGCTCTTTCATCACTTGCATCTCGACGAAAGGCTTCTAACTTGATTTGAAAGTTATAATGTCATTTCATACTAGACAATTAGTTCGTTCAAAGACGACGTTTTATATCTCACCGCGTCGCTGATCATCGCATCGTTGGCATCCCAGTATATAAAACGGCTTACTTTTCATTAGTTTATGCCTCGTATTTTTAAAGAATGGAGCGGTCTTCCCATGGGATTTTGCACCCATTTTGTAAACCATTTTTCATGCAATTCAAATCCCGTTCTGTATGTAGAAACAATATTTCACGTGCTAATAATTTTCGCATAAAAACAGCTTTTGGGAAACTTTAGTTAACATAAAGTCTTATGCGTAGTAAATGTTTTTCCCGCTGTTTGCAATGCATTTTTCCGCTTTTAAGTGCTTTTCAAGCCCATAGGGTAAAATAAATAAATTTCAAGTGTTATGGCTCATGCTTCTTAGGGGAAAGTTGGTCCCGCACGTATAGATGTCGTCTAGAGCTGGAATCTAGCGGCGTTGTCTCTACGATATAAAGCTACCCAAGGCTGTGTGTAAACCGCAGAGTCTTCATTGTATTGTGTTTTGTTATTGCGGTTAAAGCTGTTAATTACTGTTAAAACATTTGGATGCGCTTCAAAACTACTTGAACTCCCCTTCCTTAGATGATAACATAGGAAGGGGTGAGTGAGGATGTTATAAGCTGCGGTTGATAGGACAACTTAATAATAATAATAATAATTGGTTTTTTGGGGGAAACGAAATGGCGCAGTATCTGTCTCGTATATCGTTGGACACCTGAGCCGCGCCGTAAGGGAAGGGATAAAGGAGGGAGTGAAAGAAGAAAGGAAGAGATAGGTGCCGTAGTGGAGGGCTCCGGAATAATTTCGACCACCTGGGGATCTTTAACGTGCACTGACATCGCACAGCACACGGTGTATTCAGGATCATTCTATACTGCACAACCCCCACAAAGAAAACTCATCAATGTGACGATTCTTGTCGCCTTGAAGACGGCTATTTGGCGCTGCCTTGGTCCTCCATATGAGAAGCGGTTGTGTGACAGCTCTTTACACAGAATCAGCTCCTGACACTGTTCATTAACAGCGTTCAAAGCATTATCGCGGCACCTATTATTCCTTCAAAAGACACCTATCTCTGAAAAAAGTAGATGTGAGGCGAGCGACGGGTGGTCGGTCGTCCTGGATACATTGTGCTCAGTTTCTCAGCGCAAAGCTAAACGAGAGTCAATTCGAGAACAAGGGCAGGGCTGTCGGGCTGACTATTCACGGTTTCTTAGACCTCATGAGTTCACTTGGCCGAGGGTTAACTGCTGACACGCCCAGTTCGACATGGGAACCTGCACACGAGTCAGTCCTTCGCACCGATGTTTCGGGCACTGCGCGCATACATGCACGAACGTTCCTCGGCGTCGTCCAGATGGGGCGTTGGGTGGGAGAAAGCGTACGATAGCCCATCTATCTTCGCCAGGGCGACAGCCAGCATCGCGTTTAAGTTGTGCACTGACCGTGTAACAAACGCTCCCGCCTCGCGCTGCAGGCGAATTCCGGTCGCCGCGGAAGGGTTACGCCTTAGAGAAACTCCTGCAGATGGAGTGGCAGTGCTTTGATTGCATGTGCGGTGTCTCGGTTATTCATGCTTAGCGTGTGGTCAGCCCGAGGAAATATTTGACCCTCTTTGTTCAGAATGCAGCCGTGTGAATCCAGATGTCGATGCAGACATTATTAGCAGACACCTTTAGCATACAGTGTACCATGTTACCGTTAACTTTAGCGGAGTACCAGGAGCACGCGCTAATTGGTCGCGATCGGCAGACGTACGCGCAACTGCTGGGTACGTGGCGCCATCTGGCGCTGTCAAGGTGATCTGCGTATGCGCACTGATGGCGCCTGGGCTCCCGGTGCTCTTGTAACGGTAACGGTAACACAGTATACGGTATACTAAAGGTGTCTAGTATGAAAGCATGCGGGATAATGAAGGTAACGGGAATGCACCCGCGGTAGACATCAGCAAAATACGGTGGGAGGATTAGCGGCTTAATAGCAGGGCAGGGACCTAAAAATAGAAGCTTATCATTCAAAGTCGGAATAGCCAAAACTGTTATTGAAATTTGCATTTAAAGGCACACTGAGGACAAAGAGAAGTTAGCCTGTATCGATAGGTAAACCCTCACCGAACTTGGAGGTTTCATAAGCTATAAAAGTACAAAAAACGAGACATGTACCGCCACCACCGGCCAGTTACGCAAGTAAAACGCATGCGTCGACAGAGATTTTTTAGGAGCGGATCCAGGAGGCTACGCTACACCGCCATTCGCTTCAAATTGGTGGCAACCAGTCCGTTTCGGTAAATGATGTCACTAGTTTCAATCGACTGGCGAGAAAATTCCCCGAATCCGACTTTCTCGGCGATAAATCCGCCGTTTGCTCCCATACAAAAGTGAACACAGTCAGAAAAAGCCAGTAAATAATTATTTTGCCTAAGAACAATAAGTGGATGAAGCTGTAATTGGTTCCCTTATTTTAAAAAAGGCTAAATTTCAAGAATTGGGGATATTAATGTCTAAAACATTTTCGAGACTAAAAATATACTGAGCCTATAGTGTCATCCAACACCGCTCGGTTTCAAACAAAGAGGGCGCTGTTGGCATCCATTCATCTGTTCTAATCACTCGAGGTTTACTGACAGCTGAGAATTATTCCTTATTCTGCTTTCTCTGAAGAAGAACCACTTTTATGATACACGATTTGTGGCTTTGCCAGAGGCTTGGTTGTTTGGCTGATTTGAAAGAAACACTGCTTATCCCGGGCTAGAGACAATTTGTTCGCCAACATTAATTAAATTTGAGTCTTGTCGCTGGCGCTATTCACCAGGGCTCGCAACTGGAACTCCCATGATGATTAGGTTGCCTCTGTGCAGCGTTAATTGCATCGAGGTCGCCTAAACGATAACGAAAACAGCTAGGCGCTTGAAATTTTGAGACGTGCAAGGAGACAATTGGGGAGAGGGTTAAGCGGTGCTGCAGTTAAAGAGAACATGATCAGTGTTTACGATGAGCGTTCGGAAATTGCAGCCATATAAGCTGGTTGGCAAAACTGCACAATTAAAACCTGAGTGGGATTAACAGTGTTAAAAGTGCGTCGTTCCATGGAGGGTCAATTTGAACATGCTGGGTTATTTGCAAATGCATGTCGTCCAAAAGGTAGTACTGTCACGGCAGTCACTACTGTGCTGCTTAATCCTACTGCAAATGCTGCTAATACTGCTCCGAAAAGTAAATCTGGCTTAACTGTTTGGTCAGGTCTGGAGCTCATTCTGGAGAAAGTGTGGTTTAATACCGTTCGTGTGTGTGTGCGTGCGGGCGGGCGTGTGTGTGTGAGTGGGTGGGTGGGTGCGTGCGTGCGTGCGTGCGTCATTGGCTGATTTCTGTCCTTATGTCACAATTGTGCACGCCGTTTGATTTTCTTGCTGTACAACAAATTCGCTGAAAAAATGGCAGTAAAGTCTATTTTATAGGCAAGAGTTCCCTCCAGAGCTTTAGAATTTGTAAAAAAAAAACCTGGCATGTAGTCCAGATCATAGTGAGATTATGTTTTCATATACCTGTTCCAAATGAGCGCGGACACGCAGTCACACGCTGCAAGCAATGACGCAGTAAGCAAAGCAGTGGGTCTAGCAAGCGCCTGCGGTGGCAGCGCCATCTTTGTGGTCTGGCCGTAACTACTGGCACGGTGAGAAATCGCCTTGTCGGCAGGCTGGGCAGGCGCTGAGAACTGTCCCACAGCCTCCGGCATAGAATTTTCAACACAGAGGGCTGCTCATTATTTTAGTCAAGAAACACCTGTGCTTCTTGCCCGTTAGCAACTCGTGCCGTATTGTACAGCTGTCGTTTTTCCTAAACGGTTTTGTTAATACGAAAAGAAAAAGTAAATAAGAAAAGGTTCGGCTTCCGAGACTTCAATATGCATTCTTAATTATAGTCTTACTACAGATTGGAGCTCTTGACACATTCCTGCCACCCCGCTATATATTTTATCGGTACATTTTGTATGAACGAGGAGCTGGGCTTGCACATCACCGGGTAACTAACGTCATCTGTAGGCCGCCAGCAGCGAACGGCGCATTACACAACTGGAATATTTTTCTTTGTAATTGTGAGAAAAGCATAACTTCCAGCAGATGCTGCGCGAAGATGGCCAGCTATTCGTACTCGCCGCACAATGTGACTTATAAATGGGCTTCTTGGCTGACTAGTTCTGACGGTCATGGAGAATCAATGATTCCTACCGGGCGTTCAAAATTTCCGCGGTAATTTTGAATTTTCAGCGCCAAACTGCATGTCGTGGCAACCACGCAAACTAAAATCATCTGCCCTAATTTTCTGGACTTAATTTTACGAGTTACAATAACCGCCAGGATGCAAAGAAAACGGTGTGCTCCGTAGACCACCGTACATCAAGCGCGCACTGCCGCTCCAGTGGTGCAGTGCGGGCACACCTCCCTGGCGTCCGGCGTCCTGTCGGCGGCCAGTCGAGGCTAATCGAACGGCGCGGAGCCTGATTGGGATCGGCGGTGCCGGACGCACCCATGAAAAGCGAGCCATAGCGAGGACGGCCGCGTGCCAGCGCGGAAGGCTGCCGCACGACCGACGCCTCGGCTGGCGCCAAGGCCGTCCTAATCGAACAAGAACGGCTGCTCTGACCAGCGCGCTTGCAGCCTCCGTCCCTTTCCGCGCTTCGGCTCCCTTCCTCGAGCCGTACGAGTCAGGTGCGCCGCCGAACGTTACGAATCTGCTTTGCCCGCGAGGCTGACGATTTCCGTTCGAGAAAGGCAAATCACGACAGCGACAACCGAGAGATCGTTGTCTATAAGGAGACGTTCGCCAGACTCTACGCTTAGGGCCATAGAGGAGTGTCCACATTTTTTTTATTCTTTTCTTTGTCACGAGCGTCCGTCATACAGTTCGCGAAGGTCACATATGACGCGCCTGACGTCCACTACCAAACGCATGGGAGAATTATGGTGCGCCATGTGAAAGGAAAGCATCGTGGTTCGGAGAAGGAGGTCGCGTGGGACGCACTGCAGTTGGAATAAAAGAAGATTAAGGAGGTTCCGACAGGACAGGTGATGCATAAAACGGTGACAGCTGTACAAAAGCGTTGACACTCTGCATTAAACAACAGCAGTGCAAGCTGAGGAATGAAAAGTAAGGTTGGTAAAAGGGGGCTGACGTGAAGTGTGGGTGTGAAAATAAGAGTGACCTTTGCCCTGCGGTGGATTTGGCAAGGAAGTTGATGATGGTCATGGTAAAGCGACCGTTTCCGAGTGTGTCTGTAAGGCATCAGAGCGTTTTCTCATAGCCAACTCTTCGCCCCCACCCAACAGAAAGAAAGGTTCAAATGAAGCACGGTAGCCTTAACTGAGTATGTGCCAAATAAATTCCAGACAACATGGAAGCATTCAAGTTATTTTTGAGCGTTTCTTTTCCCGCTTTCAGTTGTGCATTTGAACAAGTTTTTAAGGCGATCTCTGTCCACGGTAATTGCGCTGCGGTCCTATATGATAACCGAAACCACACGCCTTCATCCACTGGCCAAAGAAAATACGATTCACGTACGCATGAGCCATAATTTCCTTGTGTATCGTGGAAATGGTACTATCATATGCGCCATAATGTATTTGTGGGTTGTGGAACTGAGGCTGCAGTGCTCCCCGTAATGATTAGTGGGCCGTGGAACTGAGATTGTCGCACACGCCAAAAATGATATTGTGGCTCGAGGACATGGAACTGCCGCGCACACCACAAACGCTTCGTAGGTCGTGGAACTGGAGTTATCTTTAAAGCGTCCCGTCTGTTCTAACG